>VWYI01020233.1:0-70227 GCA_013399455.1 Anthoscopus minutus
ATGTGATTGGATCATCATGCCTAATTTGTCCACTGAAGCAGAACCACAGAGTCAAACTTTCTGAAACATAAATTATTTCTTAACTACAATCACACACTTCTCATAATTTTTGCAACCCTTGTTACACATAAGAACCAAAATTAGAGAAGTCATGCAGAGGAAATGGAGTTTCTGCTGTTAGAGCTTTAAGAAATAATGCAGAAAGTGCAACAGAAATCCTTGGGAAGGGAGAAGCCAATGATTGACTCAACAATGCTGATTGCTGGAAGTGGACATGCACAGTTATTCCTCCACTGAATTCTGTAATTGTATCTATTTGTATCTATAGACTGGGAAATGTTCAGGCGCTCATGCAGGCGATCACTTTCCAGAGGTAACTGATTTGTATGAGAATCTTTGGCAACCAAACACAACAATATTGAAAACCACTGCATCTTGACATTTGCACACAGCGGTCTTAGGTTTCACTATTTCTAGGTCTTCATCAAATTAACAAACACAACTTTTATAGCCAAAGTGAGCTGTAGAAATGATCAGTGCCCTCAGAAATGACTGTCACTGGCCACTTTCCTAGATTTTTTTCCTAAAATAACACCCTGCTCCTCCCCAGAGTTTTGAATTCTTGCTGCTCACTGGAAGTGTCAGAAGAAGCACAAACTTCCTTTCAGGACTAGAGTATACATTATTCTATTGCTTCTCAAGTAATTTAAGACAGAATATTCTAGTTTTAGCTTACCTCAGTAGGTTGAATTTGACTATTTGAGTAATTGAGTTGATGTATGAGCTGGGGGAGAAAGAGAAACAAGAACTTGTGAAGACAAGACTGCTTATTTTTTGCAATAACGTTGGATGTAGGTGCAGCATTTAGGAACATGGTTTAATGGCAATAGCGTTAATAGCTGGACTTGAACTTAGAAGTATTTTTGAACCTAAATGATTCTATGATTTGTATCAGTTGAAACATCTTCTGAATTCACTGTGAGAAAACTTTGGAAACATTGGGAAAGTGCTGAACAGCAGGTTCTGAACAGAAGCTACAGCTCTCTGAGTGCTCAGTGTGTTGGTGTTAACTGCTTTACTCCATGCTGTTCAGTGAATGTAGCATATGAATGGTGTTTGCTTATAATTTAAGCAAATGATTATAAATTCCTATCAAATTATTAGTTAAAAGTCAGTGGAACTTGTGAAATGATCAGAAGACTGTGAAGACAGCTGAGACAATCATTAAATGTATACTGCTTTTTGCAGAGATTGGGTACTGTGCAGAACAAAAACACTTGAATGAAGCACAGAAGTAATAAAAAATATGTTGCTGACATGGTTACATAATAAAATCATAGATATGCTGTATTTTCTGTCCTCTGATGCTGTATTAGGAAAAGGAAGGATGGATTCCATAACACAATAAAAATTGGAGAGAGGCAACTCTCTCCTGCTCTACATGACTAAAACCCCTGGTTTTGTGCTTGAGATGGAGCTGCATCTGCAGTGCGACTTAGCAAAACTGTGTTTCAGCAGGTTGAAGAATGCTTTTATTGTAAATGCTCTATTTGTTAATAAAGTGTATGTTTGATTAAATAAGCTGCCGTATCCAGGCAGATGGTGAGAAAAAAGTATGAGTACACCCAGTTTGGCTCTACTGGGTACAACAGTCTTCCCTGGAAGGCACCTCTTGCTCTGGAGGTGTTACATAATGGTGGAAGCGTTGTCTCAATGCCACAGAGAGAGGGTTTACCTTTTCCTGTTTTTACCAACCATGTGCATCTCTGTTTCCGTGAAAATTGCTCCTTTAAACTCCTGTTGTTACCCTCGTACAGAGAAATCTTGCTACCTGTTTCCTGCTGTCATCTTAATATAGCTGCCCATAATCCTTGCTGCTTTCTCCGTATGGAAACATTACTGATATTTTTTGGTACTGTAGGAAAGCTAAAAATTTGGTGGTTACTTTTGTTTTTATTTTTAACTCCAGAAAGGATTCAGATCAAGCTTTGCTGGTGTGCACACCTCTCGAATCAATCCACTGGATTGCTTCATTTCACTTTGTTTCCTGCTTATTTAGCCTGTGGCTGATTGTTGAAATGTGCTCTATGACACTTCTTTTAACGTTATTTACTGCTTAAAGGAAGTCTAAATTTTCCATTTGGTTTCTTTCAATGAGTTAAACATCATGTCTTCCTGCACACAACGATAATTTAGGTTGTAGAGGGACATATTTTGACAGGAATACCACACATAATTTTAAAATTAAGAGTTGCAAATTTCATGACTTATATAGTATGACAGTTTTAGGCCTTTATGTTCCTAAAAGACTGGTTAATGTGAACAAGACATTTCCTTTAATTAGCTTTTTTTTACTGTTCCCTATAATGAAGCATCCAAAGGGCCTTTAGCCTGCAAGTTTGTATTGGCTGAGGGAAGGGGCTATGGGCTGTTGCTTCTGAGACAGTGCTGGTGTTGCAGGATGCCATAGTATTACACCAGTGGCATTCCTGGTACATGCAACAGCAGCTAAACCTGCCTACTTTTTTCAAAGTGCTGCCATAACTTTTAATATTTTTGATTTGTTCACTCTTTAATGAAGCTAGCACAACAATTTTCATGGTGATGAAGTGGTGAGCAGCACTTGAAAACTTTGTCTTGTTCCTTCCTAATAGCAATTAGGCAAGGAATTTGAGTGCACTGCTTGTTTTTCTGTTTGCATAACCCAGTAATCATGCATATTTTCCAGTGTTAAGCCTTTATAAATACTAAGTTGCAGAAAACTCCAGAAATGAAACCAAAGTAAAACCAAATGAATAAAAAGGATAAGCAGGAACATAAACATACAAATCATGGGTAGGAACATGTTTAAAGAACAAACATTTCAGAGAATGTATAGTATCTGAAATCATAGAGTCAAAGTGTATACAGGAGGAAATAAAAAACACTTCCCTACTGCAAAACAAATAGGTGTTCTTTGTAGAAACCTTGTAAGAACATGCTTCCTAGTTAAATATCAAAAAATTAGGAACTCATATAATGCCAAACCATTAAAAAAATAATAAAAAACCCCAACCAAGTCCCTCTTGTGAACTGATGTAGGCTATCTTGGTATAAAATGAATTGTGCCTGTGAAATTACAGAAGAATTTGTTCAAGTACTTCAGTATTTCAGGTGCTACATCTTTATCTTCAAATTCCTCACTTAGAAAACAGTGAGGCCAGCTGCTATATATCTTCCTCTGAGAAATAATTATGGCCTTTTTTAGGTCTGTAGAGGACTTGCAAATAGACCAGACTACAAACTAGCAATGAAATTCCTGAAGTGATTGGAAGAATAAAGAAATTTAACAACCTTAAACCTGTTTGTCAAAACATTCCTTACTGAATAAGGAATAATCTGAGAGAGGTGTAGAAAGAAAATCATCATCAATAGGATAGAAAGTCTAAGGTAAAAAGAAGAAGGCAACAGTTTAATTCCAATAAGAAAAAAGGAAGAGAATAACCTAATAAGGATTTTATTTTATAAAAGATGGGTGTAAATACAACAGAAAAACCTCAGATACTGTCAAAACTAAAATGACTCTTGAGATCAAAAGTCCTCCTGTGTGTGAAGAGAATTGCTCTGCTGGCACTGTTGATACTGTTGTGTGCAGATAGTGTTGTCCTTGCTTCTTTGATATAAGGATTTATGCATCTTTGTATATTTTATTACAATGAAAATTAAACTCATAAATAAATAAAGATTTGTGAGGCAATCAGTTCTAATGTCCTAACAGAGAGATTAAGCCATTCTCAAGACCAATATTTTTTATTTCCTCTACTTTTCTAGCCTAGGTCTCTTAAGTTGCTTTTTGCTGAATGTCATGGTACAGGGTCTTCAGTTTAAGTTTCCTGCTTCCTTCCTTCCCCTTTCATATTATTAGTATATTAATTTAATATATTATTAGTTAAATAGTCATATAATGTTTCCCTCTTTTTCTACTCTAACAGTCACCTTAGAGTCAAGTTTTTTCCTCCATATTCCTCTATGGTTATTTAACAAAAATCCAAGAAGGCTCATTCTGAACCACTGTGATTGCCTGTGATGGAAAAGAATAGATCTCTATTTTTTAAATAAGAAGGTACTTACTAGTGTCAATTCCTACTTTTAAGAGACAGATATGCTGCTGCTCTCTGGACAGGGATATGTAACACTCTCCTATTTGCAGTTACCCAGTGGGTCTGGAGCTTCTTATATAACAATTTAAAGTGCAATTTATGTTAGATAAACAAAATTTCACTTTTCATGAATTGGAAAAACTAAGCCTTTACTCAGTCTACCTTAGTTTCCTGTCCTGGATGGTCACCTATGATCCTGTTAGTGAAAAGCACAAGGCATACAAAAGCATGATATTTTATCCAAATATTGTCCAAGCAACCACTGATCAGTGATTTTTGAAGCTCCTGAGTCAGAGTTACTGCCTTATATTCAGTGTTAAATAATTTTTTTCTGTGCCTCTTTGAATCCAAGTAACCTTTACTGTATCCACAACACAGCTGAACCACACATCTGAAAAACCATCTCTGTCTGTTGTGAATCCATCATTTAGTATTGCCATTCACTGTCCTTTAATTCTTGGCAAAGAAAAACAACCTTTCTCTATTGCACTCATTGTTTATACACATCCATCATATTTCTCCTGATTCATGGCACCTCTTAGATGATCCTGGTTGCTCCTCTCTACTCATCTCCTGATTCTGTTACATTTTTCTGGGCAGTGTTGGCATTTTGCTGCCATGCACAGCTGCCCTTTTGAGGGGGCTGTTTTGGAAGGAGTGTCTGGAGCCAGAGGGTGGCTGCCCCTGCCTGAGCACCTCACTTGGAGGAGCACTGTGCAGAATTTGGTAGCAGCTGTAGGTGGCTTCTCTGGAGGCTTCTCTGATGAGAATAAGGGCCAGAGGGCATGTACAGATCTTCTAGAGAGGGCAGAAAGAGGAGCAGGTGGAGTGGACAATGCTGCCTGCAACTCAGACTAAAATTATATGAAAAGAAGGACTTGCCCACAGGGAAATGGTGAGCAGGGAGAGAATTGCATATAAACTGCTCATACTTCTATCTCCCCACGCTACTTTTTAATTTTTCCTTTATTATGTTGATTTGCATTCAGATGAAGTATCCCATTTTAGTGATCTTGGCTGACATAGAAAAAGGTATCTGTCTAAGCTGTGACTGTGTTGGGATCTTGCCATTCTTTTAAAAATGAAAGGATTCTGTCCCATTATTAAGAGCCCTGGCTCCCTCCTGAGGGCACATGGACACCTTAGTTGCAATGGGAAGAGGTACCAGTGGCAGAAGGGCTACCTGGAACTGTAAATATTTGCTGCTGCTTTTATTATTATTGCTGTGACTAAGTTTGTAGATCTGTTCCCTGCTCCCCTCTGACTGCCATGATCTGCATCCTTCGTGGTGAAGATCCATTTCAATTACAGTGATTTTGGTTCAGCACAGGGCTGTCCTGTCATTCCAATGCGTATCTATGAGCACTGCTTTGGCACTGTCCTGTAGCACCCAGCTCCACTTCTCTAAAAGAGGATGCTGCAACATTTCATAGCTGTGAATTTATCCTTGTGGCTTTGATGGAATTAGTCCAAGCTTTAGTGCGTCACACAAAAGTGAAAATCAGCAGTGTTTAGATGAAGCAGAGGTTAAGTGTCCCTGTCTTTCTCCAGGTTCCCTCCTCCCAAGGTGGTTTGTGCTTCACCAATGACAAGGCAGTGCTTGCTACTTTCATCACACTCTTTTTATCTTCCCATGCCATTAACAAGTACCCACCTTCCACCTCACTCTTTAGTTGGTGGCTGCCTTGCCTCTTTTTTCCCCCCAGAGATCCCAACAGAAAGGCAGGCATATATACTGTGTGTGAGGAGTGTTGGTAGTTATAATGTGTCTTTGTTATACTGTCTCTTGTAACACACCCACTGCAATTTATGAGCATGTTCAACATACCACAAAAATTTACTTCTTCTGCCCTCACAGCATAGGCAGATTGTGGGTAGATATGCCTGCAGAAAACAAGGTTTGTATTGTGCTGGTAGATTTTGTGACAATACAATTTAGAAAAGTTTTCATTTGGGTTGGTTTTAAATTGTGACAGATGTCAAATTCCTCTGATACAAATAATAATAAAGCAGCCTCAAATGAAGAAATATATAACTCAAATTGCACAAGAAACCATTTCTGGTATCATGAGGTGTTAAAAGGAAAAATAACACTGTTTTATAGCTGCAAAAATGTAGGCTGAAGCGTGTTTTCTGAAAAATGAGCTTAAAATTTATGAGATCTTTCTCTAGAATTTTTTTTAAAGAGAAGTAATTGATATCTCTTATATGTAGCTTGACTTCTGTCAGAACTATGGTTTCAGAGGTGCAATTAGCTCAATTCTGCACAATAACTTCTGTAGACACTTGCAGCTGTAGCTTTATGTCGCACAATGAAACTCTGAAATGAGATCTACTTTAATTAGGAGATAATAGTGATAACACCAAGCTTTGTTTATTAAGTAGTCAAAAGGTTCAAATGAGGTGTGAATTTTGAAGAAGACTTAAGCAGGAGATGCATAACACGCATCAACACAACAGCATAGTTCAGAATTCCCTTTAGCCTAGATGTAATCTCATTAGTGCTGTACAAAAGTTCAAAATAAAATGACGCCTGGGCATATTGTAGATGTTTGCTTTTGACATTCCCAGTCTGGGAATGTCTTAAAAAAATAAGCACTTTTGTTTTTTAAAACAGACATTGAACTTTGTAAAAACATCCAGTTTGGGACGAGTGTAAGGTGCCAGAGACCAGGAAGGAGCAAATGTGTTGCTTGTTTGCTAATCACTATGGAGACATTGTGCCTGAGTTCTCTACATTAATTCATCAGCTTATTTGGTCCTCAAATCTTGAACACATAAGTTCAGATCTAGAAAGGACTTTGTGTCCCTTTCACTGTCTCCCTTCACTGCCTTTCTAGTTCAGGAACTCTTGCAAGTCAAATTCCTGCACACTCTCTTAGGGTTTTCAGCAGGCTATATGAAAACCTTTGTTAACATATGATTCATTTTCAAACATCTGCTTTTTTCAGGAGTGTAAGCTATCCAAAACACAGTTTAAATGCATGAAAATACAGTAGGTGTGTATTTCCAGTGACTCATCAATATGTTTTATTGTCTTTCCTAAAAAATCAGACTTGCAATGATAATTTGGTTTTTAATATTTCTTTGCTTAGGGTACTTCTCATAGGCCATGACATATCATTAGCAAGCTTGAAAGAGAAATAACCTTACTTAAAAGAATTAGAATAACTTTAAAAATAGCTCTTACTCATCAGAAAATCAATCCTGGTATCACCATGGGTAGGTGTCGTCTTGGTGCCCAGTTGTGGAATGGCAGGCAACACATGAAAATGGAATGGAGGTTATATAAAAGTCATCAACATGGAGCTGAATGGATCCAGGATGCACTTACGCCTCTTAATAGTTTTTATTTACTCTTCTTTTTGCCTGTAAAATAAACAAATGGCAGCAGCTTTACAACAACCAAAGAAAACCCTTACTAAAACAGACTAAAAGTCATGAATAAATTCATGGAATAATAATTAAAACTCCATCACAAGTTGTTAAACTCGAAGATGTAAACACTGTCTTGGTGAGACCTTAAGCCACAGGTTTCTGGAAGCTGAGAGTACTATGTTTATTGCCCTCTGTTTCTGACATATCTGTTGCTGTCCACTGGCAGACAGGATGCTTGGTGAAGCTAGCTTTGTTCTGAGCAATATACTCATACTTTCTTTTTATTTTATTTTATTTTTGTTAATCTGGAAAAGGAACATAAAAGATATCTGACTGTCTGACCTCTTCTTTTCCTGCCTTCAGGCATTTGCAACTGACAGTTGTTTTTTCACACTGCTTTGTATGGGAAATAACACTGCTGAAATAATTTAAAACAAGTCCATGAGGAACAAAGAGATCCTTTCAGTTCATCTACTTTGGGGCCAAGGTTTTCTCTCTAGCACAGCACAGCAGATAAGTTTTGCAGTCTTTTTTTGCATACACAAAAGTCAGTCTCCCCATTTCTTTTTTTTGATTGCATTAACACAAACAAACAAACCATTGATCCATAGGTAGCTGTCCAATCCCACTATCCACTTGCTGAATACAAGTTAACATTTTTGCAGCTACATTTCGCAGTTTCAAAACAGTGTTTTTTTCAAATGTCCTGTAAGGAAACAGTGGGATCAGTTAAAACTATAGGCAGCAAATAATTTAGAGACCACCTAGAAAAAGTGTCTGTTCTAAGCAAGTGTCTAGTAAACAATGAATCAATAATCTAGAGCTTTCTAAGTAGTGTTAAGCATGACTGTCAGATAAGATGGATAAGAATGAACCTTATGGTCTCCAAAGGCATCCCAAGAACAATTAACCAAGCAACAGGAGGTTCAAAGTGTATATCTTTAACCTGCACTTTTCTCCATGGATGAGGATATTTATAGCATCCCTGTGACATCCCAATTTTTACATTACTTCTGTTTTGTGGGAACTTTAATGTCAGCCACTTTCTTCCCAGTTAAATTTAACACAAGAGAAAATGTGCTTTCTGCATCCCTTATAGTCACTAAATACCAGTAAAACTGTTGAAAGATGTCTATTGAATAAACCGAAGTGCACCTTTGAAGCTAGTCCCATCTGGCAAATAAAAGAATAGACGTGTCAGCAAGGCAAGTTCAGCTTACTTCAAAAAGAAAAAGTGTGTTGCTACCAAAACCAATGCAAGCCAGAAACTCTAAGCTTGATTTAAATGAGGAATAGAATCACAGAATATACTGAGCTGGGAGGGACCCTCATTTGCAGTGCAGAGCAGAGCGGGACAATTCCCTCCCTTGCCTGGCTGGTGATGTTGTGCCTGATGCACCCCAGGACGAGGTTGGTCTTCCTGGCTGCCAGGGCACTGCTGACTCATGTTCTTCTTGTCACTGGCCAGGACCACCAGATCCCCTTCCATGGGGCTGATCTCCAGCCTCTTGCTCCAAAGTCTGTCCATACATCCAGAGTTGCCCCACCCCAGGTGCAAAATATGGCTTCAACTTTCCCTTGCTGAACTTCAGTTTGTGATTGTCCATGTCCCTGATTTGTCGAGTCTCTCTGCCCTTGAGGGAGTTAACAGCTCCTCCCAATTTAGTATTGGGGGCAAACTTAGTATTCCTTTGAGTCCTGTGTCCAAGTCATTTATGAAGACATTGAAGGGTATTTGCCCTACGATGGAGCCCTGTGAACCCCAGTAGTGACTGGTCAGCAGTCTGATGTCTCCCCATTCCCTAGAACCCTTGGTACCTGACCCATGAGCCAGTTGCTCACCCATTGCATGATGTGTTTATGCAGCTGAATGGTGGAGATTTTGTCCAGAAGAAGGGACAGAATCAAAAACTTCTATCCTAGCTTCCCAAGCAAGTTTCTGGGAGGACAAATGGTGAAATTAAGGAAACTAAGTTTAACAAGGAGAACTTTCACCTCACAACACCATGCTTGTTGTGACTGATGACTCTGTTGTCCTTCAGGTGTTTTTCATTAACTCCCCGACTAATCTTCACCAAAATTACCATTCACTGAAGTAAGACCTGTAGTTTTCAGGGTCATCCTTCTT
Source organism: Anthoscopus minutus (assembly GCA_013399455.1). Classification (NCBI taxonomy): domain Eukaryota; kingdom Metazoa; phylum Chordata; class Aves; order Passeriformes; family Paridae; genus Anthoscopus; species Anthoscopus minutus. The sequence goes on from VWYI01020233.1 coordinate 9,646, forward strand.
GAAAACTGGGACAACATTTGCCAGATTCCAGTCAACTGGGGCATCTCCAGATTCCCAAGACCATTCCAAGGTCACTGAGGGAGACCTCAAACTGACATCAGCCAGCTCTTTGAGTATTCTCAGATGAAACCCATCAGATTCCATAGATTTACAGGGATCCAGCTGGAGCAACAGATCCAATACAAATAATGACATTTAATGAAATTAATAAGATTACAGAATGTGAAAGCCAGGTTTTCCTTGCTCTGTTAACCCTTTTGTTACAGCTCTGCACTGCTCTCTCCAAGGTAGCCTGGGAGTGCTTTCTTCCGTCTTCTGCTACAAAGCCACAGGTTAAAGAGGTGTCAACCTTCAATCTGGAGGAGAAAAGTAAGTGTGGCTAGAAAACTCTTTGTAGGTAAGAGGGGAGGAATGTAATTCTCTCCTCATAAGTCTCGATGTAATCCTGCTGTTTATCAGAGCCACTTTTTTGGAGGCTGCTTTCTTCATACCTTTTCTCTTTCCCCTGACTGTCCTGGCCTTTTTGATGGCAGAATCAAATGCTATTCCTAGAGAATAAGAAGCAATTTCTCCTGTTTCCAGTGTGGATCTCTTTGTTCTGTGTCTCTGTGTTTCTAACTTGTGACAGTTCTAGGAAGCTGATAACTTCAGAGCTTGATTTGTTTTGACTTTTTTGCAAAACCACTTTTGTGTAATTCCCATAATTTGTAGTCAAAGAAAGAGAAAGAATCATAAAACATATAAAAATATCATTTTTATTAAATAATGAAGCTCATCTGGCCAGCTTCTTGGTTGCAGTGTGACAAATCACGTGTCCTTAATAAAGAATAAGTAGCACTGTTTCAGATACAGCCCTTCTCTTATTTTTAAGATTAGAGCAATTATTAAATCTATATGAAGCTCCACACTGGATATTTGGTCTGCTTGTATTTTTTATTAGATTCAAGATTCTAGTTCAAGCATAGTTGCAAGCCTGAATAATTTATGCTAAACAACACAGAAAAAGAAACCTTTTTACAGAAACAATTAAGCTCAAAAAGGAGAGGTCACATCTGTTTCTGTGCAATATACTTAAAATATATACTTATAAGACTTTCATAACAATTAATTCTGTTATATTTTGTATGGTTGAGAGACTTTTCAGATACTGCTTGAAACCAATCATCCATAAATATGTATCTCACTTGCCACTTCCCTTTCAGAGAGAGAATGTTTATACTGCTCTTCTTCACCTTACAGCTAAAACACTAATAATTGTGAAGAGATATATTGGTCACTGGGTATTTTATATATGTATACCTATCAATTTTTCTGTCCTTAAAAGCAACTTCTCTTGCTGAAATTCTGTGAATCATCCTAGTTGAAATTCAGCTCTATCAGTTTGTATGCTGCCAAATCTAGACTGTAATCCACAGGGGACTTCATTAGTAGATAACTTTTTTTTCAGTTCAAAGATTTCACTTGAGAGTTTTAAAACTCTCTAGTTTGCTAATTAGTTTATCTCCAAGGACTGTATTTAACAGTGTACAAACCTTTTTTATTAATGTGGGCATTCACACACATATCCATTCAGCTTACAGCATCACCATGCCTTGTTGCATTCAAGGACAAATGCCTTTAAACTTTGTGTGTCACAGAAAGGCTTTCCCTGGCCTATCATCTCTGCTTTTGCAGAATTACTCTTTTCTTCTAATGTACACGAGCATAAATGATCCAATTTTCAATACAGTAGTGTCATATACTGAATGTCTTAAGAATTAGAGTTACTGCGGCACTGCAAGGGATTTCCTACATGGTTAAATTTCTTATAATCCATTGTTAGTTAATTCTTATAATTGGAATAATCAAATCAGTCCCTAACAGAATATTAATCACTGCACAGTTTCCAGGCTGAGTAACATTACTGATCAGGTCTGCATAATCAATTCCAGTCTGCAGCAACCCTAATTGTAGGGAAATAGAGGGATTTCTTTTGTTCCATCAGGACTCATTATGCAGCAGTTCCAGAGTGCCAACATTACTGAAGTGTTTCAGCTTTTCTGTGTGTGCTGCACAGGTTCTGGGTGGGTTGATGCTTTCAGCCCTGTCATCTCACTCCAGGCTTCCATTTAGAGATGGGACAGACCCCATTATCCAAAGAATGCTGGAGGACAATTTTTGTATTATTGGTGGATGCTCTGACAAGATGAGTACCTCAGAAATCACAATCTTCTGTAGGTTGGTGTTGTGCAATTAGTAATGTTTGCAATTTTTACTCTCATTTTTCATGTTTCAAATAAAGACAGAGTCCTGAAAAACTGCGATCTCATAAAGAAAGTGTCAGTTCTTGGTATATAGAATTGTACTCATAAAAATATGGTAAATATATACTAATTGGAAGGAAGCTTATTATATTGTGGTTTTACAAAGTCATTTGTTCTAGTTTCTGTTTCCGTGAATGTAGAATTGATCCTTAGTGCATGTTTATAGGCCTTGGCTGTCCAATTCCCATTGGATTGACTTACTGAGTTTGTTTTGTTTTTTTTTTAATCAAAGGCTATTTCAAAACTTAATCAGAGTTTTCCTTAGGAAACACATCTGCATGCCCAAATTCTCAGTCTCTGTACTGCATCCCAATATTAATCTCTGCACTGCTTGAATTGTACATATTTAGATGGAACTGTTAGATATAACTCAATGCAAGCGCTATCTAAAAATAGCCTTTCTCCATGCATTGCTTTTCCTCTGTATTGACAGGGGAGGGAATAGGTCTTTTATGCTTTTTAGACTGGATAAGCACTACTGATCTGAATTTGGGTTAAAAAGGTTATTATGTGTCTGTTGCCCATTTGTTTTTCTCAGAGATTGCATCTGGGAAAGCTGACATCTTTAAATTACCTGAATTTTGGTTCCAGAGCAGACTGAAATATTTTTGTGAGGTTCTATCATTGTAATTTTATTCAAATTCTCCTCTTCTCTGTTTAGCTCTGTATTTAGTTCCTTATGTTATCTTATATGTGTGTGGACATTTAAGCTCTCCTACACAGGGGGTGAACTGATGGACCCCTGATACTGGAAATCAAAAGTCAGAAGTATGCACCGTTGAATGTTCCTGAAACTTTTAGGATTTAGTTCAAAATCTCAAATTTCAATGGTAGGACAAACTCTAGATGATCCTCTTTTTTACTGGATTTGCTTGCTTTCAACAGCGAAGACTAAGATTTTCATACAATAATTAATTTAACAAGAAGATGGAAAAGGGTTTTTCTGAATATATCCCTGCTGTACCTGTGGCATTCATTCTTGAACGTCCAAAAGAGTATTTCACCTAATGGAGTTTCTTTAGCATGTAAAAGTACTTTTGGTGTATTTTTTCCCTAACACAGTAGCATGAAAATGTGCATTAAGAATTTATTAATATTGGGCATTCAGTACACCACCTGTCATTATGATTTTGCCTGTTGTTTTTGGAAAAGTTTGACTTTATTGAGGTCAGTTTTACTTATGTGTACTCCTGTTTCCTTGTTTTAAATTATGACCTTTGTTGTGGGGCGTGTACTGAATCATAGTCAGTTGTATGACAGTCCATTCAGGTTTGGTAATGATAGACTCCAAAGGTAAGACTCAGTATCTTGAGAATTACTACATTTGATATTGTGTCTATTCATGAAAAGTAAGGGTTTTTTTTGTCAATTTTTTTCCCTCTTTCTTTTCCAGAATATAAATTATATTTGCAAATCCATTTGTCATTGTTCTACAGCTGCCTTAGATCCAAGGCCAAATTTACTGCTCTTTGTCTTTCACGCCATTTAGAGTGCTATGATTTCTTCTGCTCTCGAGGTGGAATACTTAAAAAGGTAAAAAAAATGTTCAAGGAAAAATGAACACCTTTTCAGTGAAGCATTCTCCTTACACTTTAATCTGATAAAACTTTCTAAACCTGAGAATCAAACCAACATAAATCAATAGGATTTATTTCAAGTTTGCTACTAAGAAAATATCGTGCTAACCTCAAGTTCTGGTTGCAAGTACTCTGGCATGGTCTCTTAGTGCCTTATTTGCTAAGAAAAAAAAATAGTGAACACACAGGAAAATTAGCTCTGAAGAACATAGAAACAAAGATGTTAATAAATACCATGTTGTGCACAGTTACTTTTCATCTGCAATACATAAAAAAAATTCCTTGAAGGTATTCTTTATTTGAACTATTTAATGATCAGATTTTAAGACTGGCTTTTATTTATGATGTAAAACACACTTTGCAATTCGTATTCCACTGAACTTGCAGAAAAAAAGCTTTGCTATTCAAAAGTTTATAGAAAAGAAATACAATGGTAGTGTGAATTACCTAAAGAATTGAAACAAATATTTGAGTGAAATGCTTTATGTTATTTGAGTAGAAGTAATTGTATTAGACATGTATTAAATCTCTACTGCTTACTGAATAATTATTTTCTTTGGATTTGTTTTATTTGTGGACTTTCGTTAAGTGGTTCAGCTGTCTCCTAATTTAATCTCTACTGAAATAGAACTGAAAGATAGCGTTTTACAGGATTTCTGATTAGACATTTCAAACAATATTAACTAACAGTTTAATCCTTTTCTGGGATCTGAACTGTGGAAGCTAGGGGTTTTTTTATATATATATATTTATTTTTTGAGTATACTAATTGCTAGAAGCTATTCTCTAAAGTTGTTTGGGTAAACAGTATTAGCAACATGGATAATTTCAGAGGATTTTTTCATCTACAGCTCAAACTTCCTCCTGCATGCCTACATGTGCTCGAATATGCCAGTCTGTGAGATATCAAACATTTGTCATGAATTTGTGTATATTTGAAGAAAAAAATTAATGTGACTCAGAAAAAGTAGCAGATGAATGCTCTTTCATGTGATGTAAATGAAAGAGCAATCACTACAGCAAATGTTGAAAAGTTTCTCCAGTTCATGCTGGGACCAACGCCTGCTTGGATACAATGCACAATTTCTATCCCTGAAATGCAGTGCTGATGTAGGTATGTGGCACTCTGTTCTCTGAAAGCTTTCTGGGTCAATCTGCCAGGATGCTGCATTTCCGCTTAAGGAAAGTCCTTCAGTTCTCTTCACCCATTTTACCTACTCACTTGCTAAGACTTTTTTCACTGAAGGCAAGAGGACTTTGCTTCAATGGTGTTCTGCCATACAGATGTTGAAAACTAACTATTTGTTCAATATCTGGGCAGATGTAAAGCTTCTTCCTAGATGCCCTGGGCCATCCAAGTTAAACTCACTCTGTAACCCTCTCAGTTTATGTGCCTGAGGGGTATTTCTAGGGAGCAACCACTGCAAAATTTAAAACCAGCTCCCAGCTTGTTACAGGAAATTCAAGTTCCTACATTCTGAATGCTGCTGTGCCATGAGTGTCATATCATTGTCTAGGAGCTGACTGTGCCTGTTAGATGATCTTTTTTGCTCTCACCTGGTCCCCATGTTTTCCCAGCAACAGTGAAAGATGAAAGCAAAAGTGAAGTGACATTTCTAGGTATGTTTTAGGTACCTTAATCTTCACTGAAATATTCAGTTATACTTCTGTATATTCTGTTTAGTCCTCTGGATTACTTTGTAAGCCCATTAAGTTTGCATGAATAGCCAAGACTATGAGCCTTGAGAAAGAGTTCCTTCTTGTGCTTTTCTGTTACCAGGCAGTCCTATTTCCAACGATCAATGAGAGGGGTCAGCTGACAGCTTCCTTTTCTTTTCTGTCAAATGCATTCAAACATCTTTGTTCAAGTGTAAGGACGCAAGTGGTGCCAATGTTTGACTGCTGGGACAGATGAGAGACATCCTGCAGCAGAAAAAGCGCTTTCACTATTGTGCAGGCTGCTCTTCTAAACCCATAACTGCACGCCACGTGTATCCTCCAGCAACCATCTGACTGACTTGTAGGCAGACTCCATGCCATCTGAACAGATGGGCATGAGTGTAAGCTGACAAGGGAGCCCATATGTTCCTAAATTGTGAATGTTGAGGAGGGGATTCTTAGCCAAGAATGTGCAGATGACTTTCCAAGTCTTACGTGATTGTCATTAAGAAGAGCTGGCACTGCCAAGTGAAGCTTACTCCTCTGAGCTGACTTTTACAGCAGTTCATTGTGGAGTGAGTTTGGACAGCTTTTTATTCTGGCTGAACATTGAATGTCCTTAGACTTGAATCTTGCTTAAGAGATTTTTCTCATTTTCCACAACACTTTCAAGTCTAGTTTTTGCTTGGGACACATCAGGAAAGTACAAACATCTGTTCTTTACTCATCGTTCTTTTTTCTCCAGAGAAGAGAGGATTTGAGTGTTAGGATGTGATGCAAGGCCAAGAAATATCTCAAGGTTTATTTTCTCTTACATGATCCCAAACTGGTCATGACAAAACATATATATAAATAACCAATCTAAGTAGTTGACATAAACCAGTAGTCAAAGTAGTTGTTTGAGTACTTGAAGACAGTTGATATTTATACTCATAGAGTCATAGAGTGGTCTGAGTTGCAAGGAACACTAAAGAACACCTAGTTCCAACCCTCCTGCCATGGCCAAGGACACCTTCCACTAGACCAGGTTGCACACAGCTCCATCCAATGTGACCTTGAACACTTAGAGGGATAACTAAAATCTGATTATGTGTGACAAATTTTAACATGTTTGACTGTATAATTAGTTATCAAAGGAAAAAAGAAGAAGAAAAAATGTTTACAAATTATATGATACCTAACTATTTAATTTTGATTTTTTTAAATAGTTCCTTTGGGAGATAGTAACTATAATTTCTAAGACATTGTAGTGAAGAGTAACTAACAAGGAGTTACATGTTTGAGGAAAAACTTCTCAACTCTAAAGAACAAATAATATGGCTTAGCTAAATAACAGATATTAATCTACTCTTAAAGTTGCATGGACCAAAATAATTTATGTTCCTCTAAAACAAGAGTTTATTTAACTTCAGTAATTTTGCCTGCTTCCATAGCAACTTAAGACAATAAGATAAATCTATGTGAAGGTGTGTTTTTATTTTGATAACTCCAGTATGTATTTTCAATCAAATTAACAATAGTAGTGCTATTAACAATCGTAGTTTCTATTGTTCAGCTGGAAAAAAAGGAAAAAAAGAAAAAAAAAGATGTAAAAAGATTTTTTACAAAATCTAGAACTACTTTGTGAGGAAAATGTAAGACTGCTGTACAGGGCAGCAAATCTCCTGTAAGTTTCCTGTCAACAGAAGATAGGCTAGTATGGCTTTTTGTCAGTACACTTGGAACCCCGCCCCACCTCGCTTGTGAGAAATAACATCCCCGACTTGGAAGAAAAAGATGACAATCTGAGTTACAGCTGAGTAACTTGAAAATTAGTCATTAGTGGTGGAAATTTCTGATACATTTGCAAATAAACATCATATATGAGCACTGGAACAACGTGCCACATTTCTTTAAAGAATCACATTTTGATTTGATTTGATTGGCCAAGTACCATCTGTCATCTCGACAATGCCAGCAGGGTCCCATGTAAATCAGCACATTCCCAAGTTCCTTGATTGGAGCCCTAGCAAAGTGAATGGAAATCTCCTAAGCTGAATGCCTCATTTGAAAAAGCATTTCTTTCCCTGATTTGTAGTTTGTCATTAATAGCATGTACTGGGAGCTGAAACTGAAGTTCTGAAGGCTTTGCAAAGACGCCCATGCTTGCTCAGATCTAACACTGCTGTGTGAGTAATTGCTAGTTAGCAGCATGAGCATTTCCAGGCTGCTGACACGGGGAGCTTGACAACTGACAAGTTGCACTCCCATGCCATAATAACCCACAATGAAATGCAAAGCAGAAAGCAAAGATTGCAACTTAAAAAGAAGACAAAAGAAACGTTAGCAAATCTTTATTCAGTGCTGCTGGAACATCATTAGTTTAGTTTAAGAAGGGTGAATAGGCAAGAGGGAGATCGCTGCTAAAGCACAGGTAAAACTATGAAGTACAGCTTTGTTGATGATTCCTTTGACAAATACTTCTGCATTGCAAGGGAGTTGGAGGGTGTCACTTAATGAGGTGGTGCATCTTGTAGCACTTAATGTCTTATCACAACCTCGGTAGAAATGTAACACCTTTATGTTTTACTAACTTGATAAAAATTAGTATACTGGACTTTAAACAGTTTTAAGCCTGGCATTCTTAGTTAATTTTCAGTAAGGCTTTGGGGATGAAAGAGGGGCAGAAAAAAGTGGGTTTTTTTAAAGGAGATTAGTGTAATTTTTGCCAAATAAAAGACTTGTTCTTATTTTACTGAGCCAGATGATTTGAGGTACAGAAAAATACCGTGCCAGGTGCTGCACTGCCGCAGCATAGTAAACACGTCTCAGCTTACTTTCTTTTAATGTGAAAACAGTAAACCTGTCCTCTCTGTCCCTTTGGAACATTCACTTCATCCATCTTTACTGCTCCCAAGTGTAAGTCCATGTTCTCTTCTGATTCCATAGTCTGCATTGTACTGATTTCTTTGGGAGACCATCTCCACATTTACCAAATCACTTGGTTACTGCAGTGCCCTAAGAAGACTATCACTGAATGATGACCCAGAGAGCAAGAAATAGCTACCTAATACTCAGAATTTTTCTAATTTTTTGCAGTTGAATTTTAGAAAAATTTTAATTTTTAACTCGAAATCACTACTTTCCTTTAAAAAACAGCAACAATTATTTATAACATAACTGATTTGCACTACAAAAGCACTTTTCTATCTTGCAAGTGATAGACTCATTCAAATGATTTGAAATAATTTAAAATCTGTTGATTCATTTGAAACTAGCCGTTCAAAAAAGAAAAGAAATTGCAAGATTTAAATTTACTTACTGGATTCAAATATCTTGCAGAATAGATATTTAAGAATACTTTTAGACTGCTATTTTGCTGGAAAGGGATATGAAAATAAGTGTCTTTTTCCCAGTGCTGGAGGATGACCACAAGAGGCTAATGGGTTGCTGACTTATCAAAAATCCTATGAATACTCACTAGTGTGACTGAGTTGTTGGAGAGCTCAGTAACTCACTTATGATGAAGACATTTGCATTTATAGTTCCAGATTAAATAATGTATGTTTTAAAACTTGCTGTTCTTTCAATTTTGCATGCTGATGGTTTTTTCTTTTTTTTTTCCTCACAAAAAAGAACTCATGTTATTTGGGCATCTTACCTGTTTCATTTCTGCATTTTGCTCCATGAAGATCAGTGCTCATCTCTCCAAAGACCAGCTGGCTTAAAACACAGCTTCCCCCACTCCCATATAAACTGATTGAAAAGCTACAAACATAACTAATTTTTAATTACATAAAATGCAAATTGGCTAGGAGAAAGTGGAACAGGAAGAAGAAGAACTTATATGCAGCTCTTCCCCTGCCCACTCTTTTTGCAAATGACTGTTTCTCTATCTGGCTTCAACCATCTCAGCAACTTTGGGTTGCAGCACACAGGGTAGCCTGCCTATCTGTTCCCAGTTCCTCCTTGCTCCCATTTTGCACAAGGTGGGATTTTTCCCTTGTGCTACCTCCCCTGTCTCTGGAATGTCTCTCAGTAGCTGTTCCAGGTGAGGAACACAGTGCCCTCCCCTAAATCTGTGGTATCTTCGCAAAGATGTGCCCTATGTAACTGAGGACTAGTATAGCTCACTACTGAGAAATGTCTTCTGCCTGATACTGCAAGTTATAGCTTTCCCAAGCATTTCTTTTGCCTTTCTGGCTTTAGTATGGATTGTTAATTCTGTTCTAATAGCTTGAATTTTCTCTTTTTTTTCCCCCCTTTAAGTCAGTCCTTTTTTAACCTTCAGTTTTCTTATACAGTCCATGGTAAATATGAAGATTTTATTCCACTTTATTTCATTCATGTTATGTAATACATAGAGATCTTAGTTTTTTGCATAATCCTGATTTCAAAACAATTCTTTATGCTTTCTGATGCAATAAATAAAAGCAATTGAAGCAAAGCTCATTTGCAGATTTAGAATGGCTGCAAGATATTCAAGGTGGCTCAGGGTAGAAGCTTTGTAAGGTCACTAACTCGAAGATATAGGTTAGCTGGTTTTTTCATAGCTAGTGCCCTTGGAACATCCCTAAGCTGTTTGATAAGGCTTTCCTTGATTCGTATCTCAGGTAAGGTTTTTCTTAACATCTCGTTGCCATTTATGCTAGGATCTTAGAAATTCAAAGATTTATGGATAAGTGTTTCTTCAATAACTGTTATTTCTCTCTCTATAATCTCATACTTTTCAGAACTGCGATATTTTCAACCATTAACTATTGAGACAAGCTCATGTTATATCACTAAAAGGTGTTGTTACCAAATGAAGTTAAAGTTTCCAAAATTTAAGGTTGTTTTGAAGGTTGAAATCAATACAACTATTTGAAGTTGTATGGTCTTTTTTATGAAGGAATATGTTGAGTTATTCTATCTTTAAAATAAGTTTGCAGCTTGCACCAAAGTTGCCGTTTATCTTTAAATCTTAGTGTTGTTTAATTAGACCTCCTAAACAAGAAGTTTCTATATGTCCAGCTGAGATGTGAAACTATTTGAACGATGGTAACAACCATTAGAATAGTAAGACAGCTCGCAGAGTGACCTTTGCTTTCCCAGGACATGGTAGATCCAAATACAGATTACAAAAGGAGAAAATACAATCTGGAAGAGCATTGCTAGCAAGAATAGAGGGGTCATGGACTATGAAAGAAATTAAAATGAGCTTCTGTTACGATGTAGCAGACAGGAACAGACATGGTGAAAGTAACCAATACCAGAGTTTGAATATCTCTGAATTAACTGAAATTCAACCTTCTGAAACTGGAGTATGCCGTGCAGATGGGTGGCCAAAATTCCTGCAGCAGTCTGTGGACAGCAAGTCATAACTGAATCATCATTTTCTGATCCTGAGAAGGGTGTCTAAAAGATAAGGACGATTTGCTTTCTGGAATTGCCTTCTGTCCTCTGTAGACTATTGAGAGACCTTGGAGACTTGTTTAGGCTAAGGGTCCAGCCTGTAAACAACTAAAATGAGATTAACTAGTATTTAAAGAAGGAAGCTGAAAAATCAAGAACACAGGGGAAATCAACAGAAAGAATATGAGGGCTGAAGGTAATTTCATATTGAAAGAGAGAGCTCGGTATGGTTTATCTTATCTAGAAGATGATTTACACGAAATGTGATCGATGTGGGTAAGTATTTTCATGGGATGAAGTTACTAGGTATCACAGAGCTCTTTAGTCTAACAGGGAGCTGCATAACAAGGATCAGCAGCTGGAAGGCAAAACTAGAAACATGCCAGCTGAAAATAAAGTGTGAATCATTAAGAATAAGGATGATTAAACTGTAAAATATGATCTTGGCAAGTGTTGAATTGTCTATTCCACAAGCTTAAAGTCAATATCAGGCACAAAAATGTTCAAAACATAACATGCATTTTACTTGTAATATAAAATGCTAGGTGTAAGATGTCTGGCTTATACTACTAACAGATCAGATTAGGCTTTACACACTTCCAATGTAATGAGTAATCACATCTTCTTTGTCATATTTCTGTTTGATATAAATAACACTTTACTGTGCTATGTTTTGGATACTGTGATTTATTCTTTGTATTCTTTGTTCAGCTCCTCTAGTAAGTTCTGATGCAGTATTTAATTAGTGGGTTGTTTGTTTGGTTTTTTGGTGTTTTTTTAGGTATAATACCAGTAAACTTTTCAAAACCAGAATGACTTTGTCTTAGGCTTTAGAGCTAGAAAACTTCACCAATCTAAGAAAGATAGTTTAAAAATCTCAAGCCGAGCACAAGTATAGCATAGAGCTTTTTGTTTTCTATTTCAGCCTGGATGATGACTCAGATTCTGTGCTGGTCATATAGGACTCTGCTGTATTTTTCTGGTAAAATAAGTAAAGATTTCTGTTCTTGTTAAGAGCTTCCTGAGTGCCTGAACTATTAAATACTAAAAAATATATAAAAACATGTAATCAAGCCTAACATGAAATTTGTACTAATGATATCTTTAGGATGACAGCAGCAAGAAAATCCCTGTGTCACAAGACTGTTTCCCTTTAATTCCTAGCAAGGATTGCACATCAGAAATCTTCCTCAGATGCAAATAACCTATTTAATTAATTAATCTGATAATCCTCACTTTCATGTGGACCCCATGCATTCTCTGCATTAGAGACAGAGATAGTCATCATACAGATTATCTTGCTTTGAGCCTGGTGGGCAGAGCTGTTCTGGCATGATCATTTGTTCCAATGTGAAGGGCAACTAGGAGAGCTTTTTCTATGCTTTCCTTGCTCCCACTTCCTATGAGCATTTGCAGTTTCCACAGACACATATCGCATGTCTTTTGCTTATGGCAGGTATTGTAAATCCTCCTTTTCTGCAACAGTCTGAGTGACAGACTTGTCAATTCTTACAAGGAATTCCAACAGTCACTACCTTTTCCTAGCTCTGGTGTAAATCTTAGGCTTTCATTCTGCTGCCAGCAGATCATTCTCTTCGCCTTCAGAGCCTGGCAACAGGTCATCCATATCACTGTTTGGTTACAGTCCCTTACTGTCTTGGGCTTTCTGCTGCTCTTTTCCTTGTCACTTTGGTGTTCCCTTACTGCTGTCCCATGCATCATGTCTCAGTTCTCTTTCTCAGGTGTTCAATGTGAATTTGACACCTAAGAGGATAAAAATGGTCCAGCTTTCTCAGCAGTCTCCAATTTTAAAGGTGTATGAGGAAAAGCTGTCTGTACTTTGTTTGGTTTTATCACTGACTACTGATGGGTTTTTTGACGAGGTCAATCCTTTTTCATGTTAAAAATTGGTTCTCAGCCTGTGGAAATGATCAAAACAAGGAGATGAGCTACAGCACTCACTTGGGAGACCTGTCTCCTAGCTGCCAGCCCTACAGAGTAACAGGGAGTAAAATGCATTAATTTAAAGTAAAAGATCAAGGAGCTGCTCCTTCCTCATCAAGGAGTTAAGTTTGCATACTGTTGCTGCCTGAATAATTTATGAAGTGAACCACAGTCCCTTGGAGGATGTAGCTGAATGAGTAGCAGTTAATCTGCAAGATTGATACCATCTCCAACAGGGAAAATGGCACAGAATCACATTGTGAGAATGTACATATTTTGTGAAATTACTTCTCAAGGCATATCCTTTTAGCATCTGCAATCTTGCACCAGTGTGTGCAGACTGTATTTGCAATCTCTCTGAATTTTTATATTTTCTGGGAGTTCTTTTCTACTATAATTTTTCTCATACAAAATGTCAATATAAAAGAAAGACAGGGTTGAAAGGCCAACCACTGAAAAATCCATGAGTGCCAGAAGTAAAATTACAAGTCTAGGTCAAACCATTTGGGTGCTCCTGCTGTGCAGAAATCTTTATTTAGGTGCTTTTTTCTCCCACACCTTGGGCACTGTATTTTCAATGCACTGATAAAATGTATTCTTTTAAATGATCTGTTCTGTTACTGAGCAATGAGTGACCATAAGCCTTATTTACTAATTGTCAGCAGCTTCCAGAAAGGACGCATGAACCCAGGTGAAACTTTGCAAGGGTGAGCAGGATTAGCAGCCTGTCTCTTCCTACTCTTATAGTATATGGACTTTAAAGCTTGATAGATGAGCTTCAATTAGAAAGCTAAACACAGCCAAAAGACAGTAGGAGCCTGTACTTTGAAATATGCAATTACAATTTTGATGTAAGAGCCTGGCCCAGCATGGAGATTTTGCCTCCCTGCTCTGCACTAGAAGATAAGCCTGGGAAAGTTTGCTCTGCTGAGTGGGAATGTGTTATGGTCCCTGTTGGTCTTCTTTTGGATAGCTGCTACTCCTTCATTGCCTCCCCAGCCTTAGGCAGACATGGAAGCAGACAGACCTGAACAGGCAGCAGGTTCTTTTCTATACCAGCAAAAGTGGCTATAGGTGCAAGAAAGTTAGGTCTGGCACTTGTGCCTAAATGCTCCCATCTGGAAAGATCAACCTTGATCTTTACTGCAGGGATGGACTGACTCCTGACTTTTTACCCCTGCAGCTGGTGGGAATGGAGAGCTCTGGAGATCTCAAAGGTCCCCCAATTTCCACAGCTCACTTAGTCAGCTGAGCTGATGAATTCTGACAAGGCTGACAACACCTCTGAGGGTGGAGTACACACTGCTGTCTTACATATCCTTGCCAAGTGTAGACTCTGTGTTATTGTGTATTGCACTTGGCCTCTGCAAGGAGCCAATGGAGTATAATAGCTGGCAGTTTATACCTTTTATGTCATTTTTTTCCTGCTGCAAAGAATGAATTTTATTTTAGGAACTGCTTTGACTAGCCAGCTATTTAGTCCACTTTCTAGTCATAACATGGTGAAAAAATGGGAAATTGCCAGCCCAATGAGCTATGATCATGCAAAAATAATTTCCCCAGGTTGCTGAGACTGCAAGTTGTTTTGGTATCCATGGGCTCAAGCTTTTTTCCTGTGGAAGGCTAGATGGGGAAAGCATCCAGTCTTCCAAGAATGGTTTCAAAACGTTAAAGAGTAAATCTTGAATATGCATTTCTTTTGGGTATGTATTAGGTTATGTTGTGTGTAGTTGCACTTGAAAGACAGAATATCAGTAAGTGATGGAAAGACATCTCAGATTGCCTCACATGGAATCACAGAATATCTGGAGTTGGGAGGGACCCACAAGGACCACGGAGTCCAGCCCCTGGCCCTGAACAGCAGTGTTTCCAAGAGTCGTGCCTGATGCCCAAATGCTTCTTGAGCTCTGTCAGGCTTTAATGCTCTGATCATCTCCCTGGGGAGCCTTTTCCAGGGCCCAACCATACCCTGGGTAAAGAACCTTTTCCGAATATCCAGCCTAAGTCTCCCCTGAAACAGCTTCATTCTTTTCACTTGAGTTCTTGGGTTATGTTCACTTGATAGCCAGAGATAAGAAAAAATCCCTGCCCCTTTCCTTCCCCTTATGAGGAAGCTGTAGACAGAAATGAGGTCTTAGATGTAACTCTAGGATGAGGAGGCTATCTGTCTAGCTAAGGAGGAATTGCAATGGCCAAGTATAACCCAAGAACTTTATTGTTTTTTACTTTCTGCCATTCTAATGTTTTAATCCAGATCTTGATATTTTGCTTTGATAGATTATATTTGCAGTATTTTTCATTCTCATGTGCCTCTGTTAGGAATCAAGTCCAAATGAAGCTGACCAATCCTTTGTAAAAACTTCTAATCTAACAAATCTAATCTAACTGGTGAATGCAGAGGTCCACAGTCAAACATGTTTAATCACTTCCTGGGACACATTGAGAGGCTTTAAAACCTACATTGGAGAAGCTATGTAGAGATATTGTAGCCAGCTCCTTGATTGTCTCTGGTCTTTTCTTGCAGAGGAAAAGAATCTCAAGGCAGAGATATAACTTGGAACTGCCTGAGTCATCATATAGACCTGGGTCATTGGACATTATTTAATAAAGAAAGAGAAGGAGGTTTTGTGTTTTATTTTTCCTTAAAGACTGTGGAAAGGACCTTCTGTGTAAGAGAAGATCTTAGCTTTGGGATCAGAAGCACTAACTGTTATATATGTAACTGTATTGCAAAGTCTAGTTAATTTGTTATTTTAAATGAATTAATGACTAAAAAAAAAGCCTTTTGCTCACATGCATACAGTGTACCATGCTGGATATTCTTTAGCACTTCTTTTGTCACAAAAGAGCATGAGTATAAGAGAAGCCAAGCCACATATATGTGATGAGTCACCTAGGCACAGCGACACATGTTCACTCGCTGATGACCAACAAACTTCTTACTGTTTAGAAAAAACACTGATCAAATTTAAAGACTAGAAATTCAAATATATTCCCATATAAACGTGCCAAAAAATTACCAAGATATATTATTTACAATGCAGAAACTCCTGTACAAACATATTTGGGTTCTCTCTTTCCTCAAATGAACTGTAGTTTTATATCTCTGCTTATGCTTCCTGGAGGTGGACAGACTCTACACTATGCTTTTAGAAAATTAAAAATACATTTATTCTCCATCACTTCTGTTAACTGTGCCCCATCTTACTGAAATGATATTTTCTTGACTGCTCTTCACAGTTTCCTCTACAGGTTTTTTCACCTCACCATTTTCAGGTTCCTTTCCAGAACAGTTGTCTCAGGAGAGACTGTCTACCTCAGACCTACTCACTGCGCTCCACTCAGTGGATCACTCTGTGGAACCTAAATGCAGCTGTCTGTAGTGACTGCTTCCTAGGAGGACAAAACACAACTAAGAAGTGAACAGACCCTTCAGTGGCAGTTGAACACAGGCACTCAAATCTTCAGTCAACAAAACACACAGGTACCTTTGGACAAGTCAAAACAAGCAAATATTTTTTTCCATGCCACCACAAAAGCCTCTCTGTTCTTTAGATGTTATGTCTTTCTTCCTGCTCTTATGAGGAACACTAATAGAAGTGGCCAGTTGGAAATTGCATTGATTAATATTTTTTTTCAGTTCATGTGATGTCAATACCAATATTGGTTTCAGGTAGCTGCACTAAATTTTTGGTGTGGAAATCTGGTAAATGTACTCCTGTTCTCATAAAAAAACCAAAACCAAGCAAAAAAAACCTTGGAGAAAATAATTACATATTTTTCAGTGACATGGGGCATCCTTCCCTTTCTGCAGGAGAATGAACCTCTTTTCTTTCCTTTTCTTAAGGAATATTTTTACTCTACCCACAGAGTATGAAACCAGAAAGGAATTATTCTGGCTATGGGACTTGTTTTACTTGAGAGCTGCACAGGGTAGTAATTTTCTTGCTGCCTGGGACTGAAAAATGCAATTTTTATCCTCCAGCTGCAAACAGGCACATGTACCTGTTGTCATGGATTTGTGGACTTTATGTGAGGTGATGATGTTTCAAGTAAGTGCAGATGCATGCTGCTGTTTGCACAAGTAGGAGCTGTGGTGTGAGCTCTCAAAAGCACATGAAGAAATCTCTGCTATTGCTGCAGCATTCCATTTCTCCTTGGCTCCTAATTTATTTAAACTGCCTTGCTTTATCCTCCTTTGAGGTATTAATTATGGATCTCTCACAATACCTGCTCTTGACTTTCCAAATTCAAGAAGAGTATTACTGTGTTGATGTCAGTTAAACATTTGCATTGGCCCTGACTAGGGCAAGGTTGAGATGGCAAATGAATGCTGTGAATTTAGGTAAGAAAACATTGTGTACGTATGAGAAAGCTAAAATATACTGATTTCCCTAGACAAAATAATAAAGGATTTTAGGGCAGATTTCTGGATTAATATTATTTGGAAAGAATATATCTTTGCCTTTCCTGCTGCAAAAGTTTGTTGCCTTTATACTTTGCTGTGGTATTTTTCTGGCTTTTACTTAAGAAAATTTCTGCAAGAGGGTTTAACTTTTGTGTGTGTTGTAGATTTTTTTTGTGTATGTTTGTTTGGTTTTGTTATTTAAAAAAAAAAAAGTTTAAAAAAATTTTATTGTATTGTCACCCTCTGTTGATTTACTACATGTTTGGGAAAACATAATTTTTCCCTTGCTCTGTCATAGATTTTTAAAAAAATTAATAACTATGGAAACAATTTGCTGTATTTCTGAAGAATGTTGATGGAAAATGATAGAGATTATGTTGATGGATCTAATTTACAGATGTATTTGTGTATAAACATTGCTGCTGATACTGTAAGCTTCGTCAGATAGTGCTATAATGATCCTTTTAAGTAACTTGTTGCATCAACCAAATCCAAATTATTTTGATCTGTTATTTCTTTAACCTCCTATCTCAAGATTACCACACAGATGGCAAAGTAGTCTCCCTTTTTTGTCCTCAGAGGGAAAGGAAGCAGTGTCATCCACTCAGCTCTCAGTTAGATTAATTAATCTCAATACATTCTCCAGTTTCTATTGATTCTTCTATGATCTGGTTGATACTTTGAAATTTACTGTCTGCTATTCTGTTTCTTTTGACAGCCCCCTTATCCACAGCTTTTGCCAGCTATCTGTAACCCTCTAGGAGGCCCTGTCTGCTGAAGCAACACCATTTTTCTGCCATCAAGTTTTCAGGTGAATAGGAAAGTTTTTGCAGTTGTCCTGTATTTCTTTTGCTTTATAGCTGTCCCCGTTGTTCTGTTGCTGAAGGCTAGCTCTGATATCGACTCAAATGCAGCAATAAGGAATATAAAATGCTCACAGGAAAGGAAGGCACTACAAGATTGACATCTGACCTTATTCAAATCCATGTACTGGAGCTGAATCTTGCTGCCTCTTTTGGCCACTGTCATGGGTCTCTTAAGTAGAAGAAGCACATAGAAAATTAACCCACTTTTACTGAACAGCTTTAAAATTTGCTACATGTTCTAGTACTTCTTAAAGACATCTCTCTAATAGCATGGATAGGCACAGTGTTAAGGTGAGGTGAACCAATTGTGACACCACTTTCATCCTGGGATTCTCCCAGAGAATGCAGGTAATTGAAACTCAGCCTGGTGACGCTGATGTTGCTTTACAAGGGTGGAAAAAGAAGCCAACCAAATGTGCCTGTGCAGTTATAAATAATTCTCTGTCAAATTTGGTGTGCAATTCTGCAACTGGGACTATTTCTGCCTCTTGTACATTCTGCCACTGATTATACAGCACTAAACAAAGATGGGTGTGGATTTGTTGACCTATTTATTATGAATATAAACCTAGCTTATCTTTGTCTCTCTATCATCTTTGCAGAATTCTGGGGATGACAAATAAAGCTAAAATTAACACCACACATGAGTGTTATTCAGTGTGATAAATTGTGGTTTTAATGCATCAGCAGCCTAGTGACACATCAAAGACTTTAGGAGCAATATAGGGGAGAGTAATGAAGGATTTTCTTGGATGATTTGCTAAATTCTTCCTAAGAGGGAAAAGCATAATGGAATAAAAAAATATATTTGAAAATGAAAGCTATACAATAGGCTGGTTGGCAGTATCTTTGTGGAACTGAATATGAGAGAACTGTGAACATGGAATGAAGTTGTGAAGAGCCTGTAGAGAGCGAGTAAATACCTGATGAACAACACAGTAAATGGCAGAGCTGTGAGAGTGATTCAGAGATGTGACAATAGAGAGAAGTTATCATCAAGTGTCATTACTATCTAAATACAGAATAATGGCTATAGAAAAAGCCTGTGGGTGGTTTTTTAATTGTTCGTATTTTGTTTTGTCTTGGTTTTGTTTTTTTTTTGGTGGGAGCTCATAGATGGAAGGGTTGCTTCTTTATAGATGTGTTATGGAGAGAGAACAACATGTAACAATGATGGTGATATCAGTATTGTAAGAAGTTTGCTCTGAAGATGATGCTCTGTTTATACCCAGCAGGCAGAGCAGGTTGTCAGTACTCATGGCTGATGAGATACAATGTAGTGATGAGGGTTTGCAGAAAAATTTTCATGGATTCTTTATACTTATGTTAAGCTTGATATGAAATCATTTATTAGACCATAGAATCATTGAATGGCTTAGGTTGGGAGAGCCTTGAAAAGTCATCTAGTTCCAATCTCCCTGATGTGGACAGGGACACCTTGCACTAGACCAGGTTTCCCAGAGCCCCATCCAGCCTGGCCTTCAATACTTTCAAGGATGGGGCACCCACATCTTCTGCGGGCAACCTGTTCTAGTGCTACACCACCTTCATGGTAAAGAATTTCCTCCTACTACATAATTTAAACCTGCTCTCTGTCAATTTAAAGCTAGTACCCTTTATCTTGTCACTCCATCCTCTTGTAAATAATCTCACTTCACCTTTCTTGTAGGATCTCTTCAGATGACTACAATCTGGTCACCCCAAAACCATCTTTTTTCGAGAAGGAACAATCAGATAGACAAGATTATATTTGGAATTGCATAAGAATTAAGGTAGATCTTCAAACACTCTTCAGGAAAATTATATTTATAATTATGATTGTAGATTAAATAAGTTATATTCTAAGGTAAAAGGGGATATGGTTGATAACCCTCAGAATCTGGAAAAGACAGAGATGAGATATTCTAATTGAAATAATAAATATATGGGATATAAAACTGGATGAATAAATGACCGTGGGGGTCTCTGAAAGAAATGTAGAGGAATATGACTTCTCATGAGTTCAAAAATAAGAATTTTCAGTTTGGCTGGTGAAATAGACTTTTTGCAATTTATTTTATGATTGTTCTATGTAATCCAAAATATTTTGTTTGCATAAATTTTTGACAGTTCAAATAATGCAATCAATTTACAAATGAAAATAATCCAATGTGAAAAGTGACTGTTTTGTGGTGAAGTTATTTCAGTAAATAATGTTGACTTTCCACAAAATAGCAAAAAAAAAAACTTGGTGCAAAACTACAAATATTTTTCCTTGCTCTAATTGAAGGCAAATCAAGGAAAACAGAGTCAATCAGGAGACCATACACTGAGGCTGTGGCATTAAGAAATTAGTACTGGTATTATAAGCTAATAGTTTCTTCTCTTTACAAGTAGGCACGTGTATGAAAAGATTCACACAGGCAGCTGGCTGTCAATGTATACATTGTTCCCTTGGTGCTGTGAAGATTAACCACATTGAATGGTTAGAGAAAAGCAAGGGTTGTTCATTTTTATTGACAGAAACAGAAAGGACTGATTATTTAAGAATATTTTTATTTGCAAGTGTCTACCATTATATTCTGATCGGAATTTCTTCTTAAACTGGTATCTAACCAGCCTCCAAACTACCACCTGCTTCATGGCCCAAACACTGATCTGGAATATGTGTGGCCCAAATTCAAATTCCTGCTCAAACGTAAGAAAAATTATGAGATGTGGTGGTGGGTTGGAACCCCCATTCCATAAACATATATATCTTCACTGTCAATCTGTCTCTATTATTTTCAGGTGTTAATGTCTAACTTCTATTCTAAAAAATGCTTCTATGGAAGCTTATTTTATTCTATTTTAATTTAAAATCTAAAATGTTTCTGCCCAGCATGATATACAGTGTTAAGCCTGCAAGCTGCAGAACACTATGAGCTAAGTATCCTAGGTATTAATAGGGTAGGATGTTTTATTTGCATGGTTCTATGGACTAAATATTATCTGCTTTTCAATTCCACTGTGAAGAACATGTGGTGAGAAGGATGCTGAAAGGAGGCAGTTTGGAAGTACAACTAATTACTGCATCTGAAAATTTATCATATCATCAGTCTGTATGTGTTGGAAGAAATCCAGCAGTATGCAAATTCCTTCATTATTTCCATTTTCTTTTTCAAAATAGCTTGTGAACTTTGATTTTATTGTTGGCATTCATGAAAGAATCTAAATGTTACAATGTTACAGTACAGCAAGGCTCTATTTGCCTTGCATTCAGCCAGTAACTGCTACAGAGACTGTGCCATCCAGCTTTTTACACGTGTTTCCACACACTTTGCAAAGAAAGTGTTGTTTCTCCCTTACAGATGGAGGAACTCTGGGATAGAGAGGTTAAGAGACGCCTGAAATCTCAGAGTGAATCAGAAGCAGAAACTGAGAGGAAGTCTAGGTTTGATTATTTATTGTTTATCCTTTTATTCACCGGATCATAGTCTTGCTCTTAAATTCCTAATCCCTTTTTAATTGATGAGGTTGCTATTTTGCTGCTTTGGACAGCTGGATGGCATGTGTTATTTGAGTGAAACTACATTTTTCACACTCAGGAGTTAATAATGTAACATATCTTACTTGATGGTCTTGCTTTGGGTCCTCTGGGCCAGGCACTGAGAACAGGCACTGCTTGGTTTTCAGCACCCTGAGGACAACCAGAGCTCAACAGGGATGCAAACAAGGGAGCTATCCTGTGAAAAGCCTGCGGGAAATCCTATAGAAAGTTTCTGTAACAAAAGTGAGAAGAAAGCCAAGACAGCAACTAAATCTTTACGCAGAGACATTGAAATATTCCAATTCTTAATAGCACTCCTTCAAATCCTATTTTAATTTAAGTTTTATTGAAATATTACAGGAGGAGAGATTAAAAAAACCACAGGGGAAATAATTAATGGAAACAAAATAAGTAGACATTCTCACAGAAAGAAACAGCATTTGTGAAACTTTATGCCTAACTCCTGTGTTCTCCTCTTTTCTTGTGAAAATTCCTTCTATACAATTTTTTTAACTTGTTAAAAACTCCTGTTTACTTGGTTCAGCCTCATTCTCTGGTTGCACAAGGGTTTGAGAATCTTTAAAACTAGTTAATTTCTTGTTGGTTAAGACAAGCATGTCTCTGTTTAGTCATACTATAATTCCTCTGTTTGACTGGCAATATAGGATGTTGCTTGTGAATTGAAAAAGGTACAGATCTTGGAATCATACCCACTTGTAAGAGTTATGGATGCTCCCTCACAGCTTTTGGCCCTGGCAGAGCACCACTGGCCTGGCCACTCCAGGGCAGAGCGCTCTCACTCAGCACTTTCAGTGCTGCTATATGTTGAAAAGCTGCAAGTTTAATAGTATTGACCATAGCAGTCTTGGCTTTGGGTCCTCTGGGCCAGGCACTGAGAACAGGCACTGCTTGGTTTTCAGCACCCTGAGGACAACCAGAGCTCAACAGGGATGCAAACAAGGGAGCTATCCTGTGAAAAGCCTGCGGGAAATCCTATAGAAAGGCACCATCTTTGAGGAATGTGAGTTTTTGTTATTTAAGGAACTACTGATAACGTCACAAAATCACCCCAGACAGTAAGTTTTGAACAGTGAACTCTCAGTAGGATGCACACATCATTGTAGAGATAATCAATCACTTCCTTAAGGGAAGCAAAAGACAAAACCCTGTTACCAGGGAAAAGTTTATGTGGTAACTCACAACTCTGGATGAGAAATATGTTATCACTGTCATCTGTTTATGTATTGTTTTTCACAAGAAGTGCAGCAGGCCAAACAGCTGGAACAGATTTTGTTTATAATACATGTAGTGAAATCAACAAAAGATTTGGAAAGATGCTGTATTCATACTCAGCATCACAAAATGTTACAAAATTGCTGCCTTTGCAGAGTCCCCTGCAAAACAGGAAATAAATGAATTTAAAATTGCATGAGAAGTAGAAAATAAATTTGAAAATAATCTTTGATGCAGAAAAATACAGAATGCCACCTTAGACATAGGAGCTGGAGGGGGATCAGATTTTTAGCCTAATTATGAGAGAGAGTGAAGGCTAGAGAATGCTCTTAGAAAGTGATCCTTAGAGGATGTGATCAGATAACATGAAAATTCATGGATTGTTTTGAAATTCATACTTGTTTTCAATTTGTGTTCAGAATTTCTCCATAATAAACACAAGTATTCTTTCATAAATTATGCTGAAAGTGTGGTATGAATTTAGGTACCAAATGCTGTGGATTACCATTCTTGGAGTTTAAAGATGTGGAAAATAAAGGTCCATTTACTTTTTTATTATCTTTTTTTTCTTAATTTCCTTCACGCCTCGAAGAATTGGAAACAATGGAATTTACTCTTAAAATGGTTCCAAACAATATAATTACTAAGTTTTATTCCTGTTTTGGGACAAATGGTGTGAATCATCAAAATACTGCAGAAGTTTGCTTTCTACACAAATTGCTGGTAAGAAAAAAGTGGTTAATAAGGAACAGAGGCTTCAGAAAGGACTTCTAGGGACACTAAATCCCAGCCTTCTCAGTTATAGGCACTTTTGAGAGAGTAACTGTGGCCCAAAAAGTCAAATCCTAGAATGTATACTCTGCCCATCTCACTCCACTAAATACCTCTCTTCTCAAATGGGAAGCATTGCACTGATAGCAAAATGCTCACTGTTTCAGAGAGATGTCAAAGGGAGAAATCCAAGCTGTATTCAGAATATGAGGTCATATGCCTCGGTTTGGTCTCTCTTCTTCGGGGTCCCGGTTACCTCGTGGGCTACCAACCCTGGACAGCAATCCTGAGACGGGGGTTTGCTCCTGGGCCAAGGCAAAGTCCCAGGTTAAGGAACCTCTCAGCTGGGTGGCCGCTGGAGATAGGCGGGTTTGGCTCTGCTCTCTCTCTCGAGCTGATCCTCGGAGCAAGGGTGAAGGAGGATTCTTGAGGCAAGGATTCCAGGAGCAACAGCTTCATTATAGAAACAACGGCCTCAAGAGAGTTGCACCCATGAGCGTTGAATGCAGCCCAGACATTAAATTATCACAGGGATGGGCAGTCTTGAAAAGGACCAATCAGGGAGAGTAATGGAGGCGGTTTAGGATAACGGGCATCAAATGTATGGGGATTAGGGGATTTCCAGGGATTGGGATGGGGCTAAGGGAGGGTTCGGATGACAGACAGGGAATTCTCTGGAAATAAGGGTGTGATGTGGGATAACATGATAGGAAAGTGGGCATGGATTTGGAAGAGTGACAATGGTGGGGGCGTGATAACAGAACTTTCTTGAAAGGGGATGAATTGGATTAAATCATCATAAGCATAAACTCAAAACACACTGTAACAATCATATTGTGGGAGGCTTTGATATCGAGAGATTTGGATGGTGAGATTTCAAGCTGTTTGCATAAATCTGGTTGCACCCATCAATGCTAAATTGGCTCTCCATTTTTCCAGAAAGAATGTCTTTGGCTTATGTTTCCAAAGAAAGATCAACTGTATAGGCAACCAGGACCTGTACTTTTTTAGCTATTCCCATTCCTTTCACCCTCTAGAGACCCCATTGCCCAAAAGAGAAAGCCTATCCATTCTTGAAATTTAGTAATGGGCGCTGAATACTTTTGCAGAAGTAGCAGCCACCAGTATTCCTGTCATGCTAATGTCCATCTTGCTGCTGGAATCTTGTTTTCACTATTGCCACTAATCCTTTTAAATAAGATGAAACTACAGAACTGACATCTGCACTTCCCTAAAAGCAAAGCAAAAGCCCAAACTCTGACAGTGAAATGTTTTAAATATTACTGCTTAAGCCTCTGAAAGAAAATTTGCTTCATGTCTTGAAATAATCATGCCTGTGCTCAGATACAGACAGATCACTTTGTGATTCCCCCTGCCATCTGTGAATATTTAGAAAATCACTGACTCTCATTTTATTTTTCCAAATGATGATAGGACAAATTTACATGCTATCTTTTTCAGACTAGGCTCACCCCTCTAAATACTTCAGAAAGGATATTTTTACTGTATTTTCTTGCTTTTCACTCATTTCCAAACTGAAGTTAAAGATATGCCATTCCACGGAATACTTATCTCCAGATATTTTATTTAAATTTATTTAAATCTCCCTTTCTAATTGCATATAAAAATACCCCCTGGTTACCTGAGGATTATCAGTGATTCAGTAATGATGTTGGAACATATTTTAACCAAATCAGCAGCGTAGCATTTAAAAATAAACATGTTAAATCAAATGAAAGAATGGATTTTTGACCAGCTACACATTCATCTTGCAAGGCTGAATCCAACAGTAACTGTTTGTCACCTCAGTTTGAAATGTTTAGCCATGATTTTTTAGATGATAGTACAAAAAAAACCTTCCAAGAGCTAAAACTGCATTGTCCCTCAGAAATGTAATTTGCTGCATTAATCTGGAAATTAAGGTGAGGCTTAATCTGGAAATAATTGTCTAGGTTTTGTAGTTTGCATTATGATTTCTTTTGAAGGCAGTGTGAATTGCTGCTCTCATAAGAGTGAAAAAACTGTTGTACACAAGATTCCACATGTTGGAATCTTATCTTAATCCTTGTATACTTCATGTGCTAATATCTACAAATATTCTCAGTTTCTATCTTGAAAAAGAAAAAAAGGGATCTAGAACAGAGAGGACTGTGTTATTTAATTCAATTTTCTGCTATTACCAAACAAATCCACTGAGCTCCATCTTGCACTTAAAGTGTTTTACCTCTCTGTTTCTACTGAAGGAGGGTTCTAAAGTTTGACTTCTTTGTTGTTTAGAAGTATACTTCTCACTTCTGGTTGAAACTTATTTGTGGTCACTTTATAACCAGTTGCTTTTCCATTGACATTGACTCTAAGTTTGAATAGTTCCTTGTCCCTTCCTTCTGATTTACCTTTTGATCTATTAATAGAGAGCTTTAAGATCCACTCTCAGACTTCCTTTGTCTGGGTGTATGATCTAGCATCTTTAATCTTTACTAACATCAGCTCTCCACTTCCTTGATCACCTCAGAAATCCTTCTCTGTGTCTGTTAACAGACTGAATTAATTTTTATTACCCATTGGACATGAGTGTTGTGCACAGTATTCAGGGTAAGCTTTTACTGGGGCTTTGTAAAGGAGGATTGTACTCACAGACATTTCTTTTGCTGCATTATCTATATAGTTAATAACCTCTTTCAAAACACAAAGATATGGGCTGATGCTACTTTTCAAATATATGAGCCAAAATACTCAATACATGTGTGTGTGGTGGTTAAAGAGGCAGGAGAGGTTTCAATCATCTTTTACTATAACCAGCCTTTAGTAATTTGCTTTCATGGGTGTAAGAAAATATTGACAACAGGAGTTTATTCTGGACACATGGAAAATTCGGCAAGTGAAATTCAGATTCTGACTTTTTCTTGTTACAGAGCAGTACCCAAACCCAGGCTGCTGAGTTCTGGACTATTAGTTTTAGTTTAATATGTGTCAGGAAAAGAAAGAAAGCAAAAACTCTTGAGTTCTCCAAATTGCAGTGGCATCAGTAAGTGTTCAGTAAGAAGAAGAAGAAGTAATGCATAAGTAAATAAGTATTACCCACATATGGTGACAGCTTCTAGAACTGTTTTGGCACGGAGGTAAAGTAAGGGAGGCTGAAGAAATGTTCAAGCTAATGGATAATTCTGGTTCAAACAAGCCCAGCAGGTAGACACTTTCTGAGTTTTTTCACGACTTACTGAGGTTTGTGGAATCCTTGTATGCAGGAGTGAGAACCATCAGGTAAGGCTCCTGGTTGCTATCACGCTATTTCCTTTTTGCTTTTATGAGAAATGGTTTCTCTGTATAGGAAAGAGTGGCTTGTGACCGGCCTTTCTGGTGGGCTGCCCCTCTGCTGATCTGCAGGAAGCAGAAAAAAATATATGTGGAAGGTGTTCAATTCATTTTCCT
Source organism: Anthoscopus minutus (assembly GCA_013399455.1). Taxonomy (NCBI): domain Eukaryota; kingdom Metazoa; phylum Chordata; class Aves; order Passeriformes; family Paridae; genus Anthoscopus; species Anthoscopus minutus. The sequence continues at coordinate 36,717 of VWYI01020233.1, forward strand.
CTAAACCCAAGTCCTCTCGGTTAGAGCTAAGGCTTTCTCTGCAAAGAGGATTTCCTAGGCAGGTCAGCAGAACCCAGTTCAAGAAACCTTCAGGCCTTGGAAGTAAAAATTAAAACCCAGCTGAGTGAAATCCCTGCAAATCTCTGGGTCAGGAGAGTATGAATAAGCCCATCTCTTAAAATGGGACTATTACCTATATGCCCGATATTTCCTTTCTGTTAGAGCTCTCCTAGTTCTCTGTTGATAGAATCTCTTTGAGATATATTTTTAGCTCATAGTCTGCCAGGCATTGATTTATAACCTGATGCTGGAAAAAGTCCTGGTACCATTGCTGCTGTCTCCTGCCTTGCTGAACCTAATTTGAACAAATGCCTTGATCCCTTTTAATGTTCTGTTTCTATAGACATCTTGGGTCCGTCTTTTCAGAGCATATCCTACTTCCTCCAGGCAGCATGAAGTAAGCAACTGCATATGTACCTGTGCTCTCTTCCATTAGCAGGCAGAAACACAGGCACCTCTGACTGGCTTGCTTCTTACCTCCTGCCTCCAAAGATGCAAGTTTGTCAATAATTAACTGATTTAGCTGGTTTTTCTGGATTAACTGATTTAGCACGGCAGATCTGGCAAATGCTGAGTGGAAGCCAAAATTTCATTACCTTTCTTTCCTTTCTATCTTCAAAATAACTGGACTCAAATCTGTAAAAACCCTGTAATTAGCTAAGTGTCAAAGGTCCACTCTGCATCTTTTTTTGACATTCTAAAGGCAATTTGGAGATTAAGCAAAGGTCTTCCAATTCTTATGGCAGTTCACCTTTAAACAACTGCTGTCTACTTACCCCTGAATAAGTGATCATTTTAAATGAGCTGGGGTACTTTTAAACTTACTGTGCTCACGGTAGGTGCTTGTTTTGTGGGAGATTTACCAAGGTGGTCAAGTACTGGTCATTTTTATAGGACACCCTAGGTCTTAGGCTGGCCCACCTGCATTGCAGCGCTTGTTTGTTGAAGTTTTATTCTTTCAGATATGGAAAAGAATATCTGAGAAATAAAAAAAAAATTAAAAAAACAACAAAATGTGTCCTGATAGAGGAGAAAGGGAAGAGAATTCATGCAACCAAAATTCAGAAACTGAAAGTGCTGGGGTTAGATTTGTATGCTGGGCTCCCTGTGTAGTCCATGCAGAGTAGAGGTGCTAGCCTGCCTCGTCTAAAGTTACTGGCACCGGGGATTAGACTCTACACCTAAACTTAAGGTTTAGACTAGTCCAAACTTAGACTCAACATCTAAAATTAAGATGATTTCTTTGTATTTCTGTTCCCCTTACCATGCAAGTATGGTTTCTAGAGGCAGAGAGTCTGCCTGGCAGAGAGTGACCATGAGGAAATGAAGGTTTAAGCTGTAGATGGATCACAGTAGGAGCAAAGTGTTGTTTTAATGAAAACTGCAATATATTGTTCAGTAAGTCAGCCAATGTTTGGGTAAAGATAAAAAGTGTCACCACAGGACACCATACCTGTTTATGTATGGACAAAAAGTACATTAATAATAAGATACACAACTGTAAACTGTATGCACATTATACTAGCAAAACTTAAAATAGCTTTTCTTGTCCTAATAATTTTCAGCTTAGTTTGTGCATTCATATACAGGAACTCTCTTATACATTTCTCCAGGTCACTCATGATACTCAGAGGTTGAAACATGCTTGTATTTGGAAAACAGCCTTTGGAATTCTGTGTCCAGATCCCTTCACTTCTTCATATGTATGAAGGGCATCTTCCTCCAAGGCTCCAATTCTTTGTATAGGTACTTGTATTTGAACAATAGGTGCAGCAGATCAGGCCATAACCAGGTTTGCACTGATTTTGCTCTGAGGTGGATGGCTAATGGAAGGTGTGAGGCAGCAGGGAAAAATCAGAGGTAGCAGAGTTGGAATCTTGTGACATGGATGGTGAGCTACTTCTCTAAAAGGATTTCTATCTTCTGAAAGACCTTCAAGGTTCACTTTGTTTGTGTACTGATTGACAGGTTGCATTTCAGGTGAAGAATTGGTTGTGTACATCTGGAACCATTCTGAAACATTTACCTTGCTGTTTTTTAAGATTACTGTAACTCATAATAGTTTACAAGATGGGTTGAAATTTATTGCTGAGCTGGAAGTAGCTAGATGCATTTTTTTTAGGGGACAGCAGAATTTAAAGTCCTATTAACAAAGCTGAGTCAATGACAGAGCTGTATAATAGATGGAGAGAAATAGTTTATCCTAAAGGTCTAGTGAAACTTGTGTGCAACCATTGCCACCCACAAAATATTCATTTTTACTTATATATTATACGATAAAGGTGTCACAGGTTGTCACCTAAACACATGGAGACTAAAACAAAAAGTGGTATCTTGCAATTCTGTGGTTACTGAATCTACCATCTGCCGTGTAACCAGGTAGGGAGCTCCTCTAGAGAATTCACTGTTAACAGCATGCTTTTCTAAAAATTGTTCTTATTGTTGTCTCTTTGTAAAGAAACCTTTTTAAAGACTAGCTTCTCCTGCTGCTTTTCTTGGTTTGTTCTGTGGTTCCCACAGTGTATGAGACACCTGTCTGGCTTAATTTAGTTGAAAAAAAAGGAAGTGCAAAATAGGTAGATTTATAAGGTGGCAGCTTTAACAAGACAAAGAAAACAAATGTTATTTATATTACTAGGCAGTTTACTCTTCCGGTACAGCAATTTGTGCTTTCTGGTGTGGCTGCTGGCTGCTACCAGCACTCCCAGCAGTGATTCAGGACCTCTTACTGAGTAGGGGTGGACTGGGGATTTCTGCTGGCTGGCTCATCACAGCAAAAGGATTATATCTGGATAAAACCGCTTTGAAATATCAGAAATGTAGGATGATGAAGGGAAGATGCTTTTTGAATTAATCAGAATTCAGAACCAAAGATGGTTGATACCGGCATATTTTTTACAATGACTCAGACAGAGATTTGCAGCTGTTGTAAGCCTGGGCAAAGCTTCAGCTACTATGTTGTCGGAGCTGTATTTTCCTCTAGATCATAAACAAACAAAATATTCTGAAATTCCTGCAATGTTGTATCATTGTCTACTGTATGGATGTAGTTTGCCTTCTTGATGCTATTGGCCCTTTTCTACTATGTATAATACAATTGAAGACATAGTAAAACAGTTGTCAGATTATTAAAACTTTGCTATGTTAAATTCAACTATGACTAGAAAGAAGGTTTCACAATCTGAAGTTCATGAGTGATGTAAAAAACATGCCAGAATTCCAAAAGAACCTCTAGACACAGCATCAACCTTAATAGTGACTACCTATTTGCCTTTACTTGGGCAGCAGTATCAAAATGTAGTATATTCTAGTGTTTTGATAGTAAATTGGATTTTTTAACAGGTAGTAATAGAGCTGCAGACAGAAACATTACAATGTTTAGCAGATATTCAGCAAGAGAGATCCTTGGAAAAGCTGCCATATCCCAGTGGGCTACATCAAAAGCAGCATGGCCAGCAGGTCAAGAGCGGTGATTCTTCCCCTCTACTCCACTCATGATATCCCATCTGGAATGCTGGACCCAGCTCTGCAAGCTCCAAGATAAGAAGGTTGTGAACCTGTTGGAGAGAGTCTAGTGGAGGCCACAAAGACCATCAGAGGGCTGGAGCACCTCTCCTGCAGAAACAGGGTGAGAGAGTTGGGCTGTTCAGCCTGGAGGAGAGAAGGCTCCAGGGAGACCTTAGAGCAGCCTTCAGGCACCTAAAGTGGGCCTACAAGAGAACATGGGAGGGACTTTAGACAAGGGCATGTAGAGATAGGATAAGGTGAAATGGCTTCAAACTGAAAGAGGACAGGTTTAGATTAGATATTAAGCAGAAAATTTCCACTGTGAGGGTAGTGAGGCTCTGGAACTTCCGTGACTACCCTGGAAGTATACGAGACCAGGTTAGATGGGGCTTTGAGCAGGCTGGCTTAGGTTCCTGCCCATGGCAGGAGGGCTGGAGCTAGATGATGTTCCAACCCAAGATATTCTCTTCTCTTCTCTCTTATTCTAAATCAAAATACGTGTTAGAAATATGTGTTAGTACCATGATCTTAAGCTCAAGATTAATCCTATGATATCCCAAACCTCAATTTCAAGAATCTGAAATGTGATTTTGTAGCTCCTTTGAGCTGGAAAGTAATATTTCTTGGAAGAGGAGTGTGGGGTATCTTATCTCTAGTGAATTATTTTTATAATAGTTTTATCAGCTTTGTTATCTATATTTTTTCCTTCTTTATGTATTTATAAAGAAAAACATAGGGAGGAGAAAAATATGGTTTTGAAAGATACAGTTCATATATTGAGGGTTTCTAGATAGCAATCAAGAATAGGTAAAAACAGCACTGGAGCACAGAAAGTAAACCTGTGAGGCGTTTGTGTACAGCTTTTATTTATATGCTCAGAGAAAGCTAATTAACACGTTTACCATAAAAAAAGAAGGTAAATAGGTTGGATGCTATTTTAAAAGCTATTGCATTTTCTAAATGAACTAGTATTTTAAGTCTTCTCCTGACTTCTAACTACTTAGCCCCTACCCATAAATCCCAAACTGAGACTATTTTACAGTGGCTTCCATGACCAAACTAAAATATCCATCCTGTCTTAATCTGGGGCAAAGAGCTTCAGGGATGTAATGAAATAGAAGAATATACCTTTAATTATGCAGGCCTTGAAGCATTGTGCTGTCACAATTTACAAAATGACTTAAATATTGCTTGTGAAATATTCTGTTTAAAAGGAAAAATGAACTCACGTATATCTGTTTAAAGTTTCTATATGACATTTCAAAAATACATTCAGTCGTCATGGTGTAAATGACCTCTAATGCTGTTACTATGACTCTTCAGCTATCTCACAGCTATTTCCTCTGCATTGTCTGCAGATAATGACTGTGTTGTAGTCTTGCAATCATTATTTCCATCTTTGTTTTTGTGGTTTATCCTGTATCACTAAGGAACTGTTTAAATGTATTTTTATTATCCTAATATAAGATGGCTTTATGATTATAAGTTTCCATGGTGCCTACTGGAAGTTCTGTGTTGCTCTCATTCAACAGCATTATTTTAAGTCATAACATCCTATAAAAACTAGGTGAGTATATCAATATGTAAAGAGCACACAAATGTATTTCTTTTCCTCACTAGATTTTAATTTGACAATTTTTCCTTTAGAGGTTGATTCGGTGAAACAGAGCTAGATAGAGTAGATGGAGAAAAAAATGTGTTCAAAACTCTGGAGTGGCTGGGATAATATTGAGTCACAGATTGCCTGTACCAGAAAAGATTCCATTTCCTTTGCATATTTCCTGCAAGCTGGTCTGAAGATGTACTTGACTGATATCTTAACATTCAATACACGCTGTTGCTAAACTTGCATTTTATACTTCAAAGTTCTGTAATTTCCTCATCTTTATTATGAATGATTTATGGAACATTCTCTTAAAGTAAACATTGATAGCATCAGGTAGTCCCTACAGAACAAATGAAAATAATCACATTTCTGTCAAAAGTAGATGGAAATAATAATAAGACAATATCTGCATCAAGTGCAAGCCAAATTCTGTTATTAATGCATAAATTTTATTTATCTCTACAATTTATTGAAATACAAAAATTGTACACAGTAGAAATAATAATGTGTTATAACTTACAGACTTTTTGCTTACATTTCTAAAAGGTACTGCATCTTACAGAAGCAGTAAATATGCATCAGCTGACATTTTTAATAAAACCTTTATGAGGAATCTGGAAGGGTGTTACCATGAAATAACTACAGCCCCAGAAAGGTTATAATGTGAGAATTACAGAGGTATTTATTACACTCTTCAGTTACCTGTAGGCTTTCTAAAGTCTTCAAAAGAAATAAATTTATCATTCTAAGTGAACAGAGTATTATAATAAGAGAATGCTGAATTTAATTTTTTAGTTTACTTTAGAAGATGAAAATAGCCTCAGATATGATTGTAGGCTGTGCTTGTGGCTTACGTAATTTTGACTTGATGCTGTTATGGGGATGACAGAAAGAAAAGGTTCTCCAGATACTGTGGAATTTGCAAAACTAGATACTGAAATAATTGCATGAGTCTGGAAAATACACCTCTGAAAGCCTGGTTCCCCTGCACCCCAAACCACTTCTCAAGTAGAGCACAGTAAACTAAAGCTTTTCTTTCTGAATTTGGTGAATATGGAAGCTAAATTGCCTAATTTTCAAAGAAAATAAAACTTTACATTTTTGTACATTTTTTTATATGGATATACTTAAATGCATGTATCTGTGTCTGTTAGTTAAAAAATTTTAACCCACTGGATAATATAATTACCAGTTGCCATGAGAGAGCCGAAGACCTTATTAACCCTGCATATTTTGTGACAGTAGGAGACCAGGATAAGGTGCTATAAATTTTTCAAGGGAGGTCAAGGCTCCTTAAAAGTCCCAAAGTACCTTAGATTTTTAAGCCTTTATTTTTTTAAAATGTAGCTAGTAGAAGGGCTACTTCAGCATGATGTTTTAATCTTTATCTTTTTTGTTGTTTTTACTTTAAGAACACTATCTTAAAACATTTCAGAAATGGAACTTCATGCTCAACAGTCATTTGTTAAATTCCTACAGATCACACATAAGTAAATGTGACTACCATAAATAATCTCGCCTTCTCTTCATCAATGACAGTTCAATTGTATTTCTTTAGACTGACTCTTATCCTGGTTTACAACATCTAAGTTAGCTCTTCTCAGTGCTGATTATGTATTCTGGGCATTAGGTATGGAGTGTAATAAAGTCTTGAATATAATCTAGTACTCATAGAATACCAATTTAGATTCACTATCTTTCTCTTAGTTTCTGTATGGTGAAAACAGATTTTTTAAGGCTTATATTTTTATGGTTCATTTCTTAGGTTTCATATCAATTTCTAGCATAGTTTTCTAAGTTACACCATTTTAATGTAAATCCTATCCTATTTTCCCACCTAATTTTCACTAGCATTCTGCATACATAGCTTTTTTCAGATCCTTTTTCAGATTCTCTATTGCCCACTGACAGGTAATGAAATACAATATGCTAGGTCAGAGCTTTCACCCCAATCCAATTTTGGATGACCCCTTTGAAAAAAAATATACAGCAAGGGATTGTTGTCAGATTTGTGGAATTTGGAAACCTCTGCCAGTCTGTGACAATTAAGTTACAGATGCTTGTCACAGTTGTTTATTTTTTTCAAATTCATCTTAGTCAGCATAGAGTTGATAAAAACTGAAGTTTGTAACAGCAGGTTGAGGGCTTCTTGGCATGTCTAATGATTAAATAGACTCCTGCAAAGCGTAAACTACATATCAAGCCAAAAATTCTGTGCCCTTATTGTTTCATTTTGTGTCCCCTGATCTGCAGATCACAAAAAATAAAAAGCCTATCTTTGCCTTTTATTCAGAAGCCTGCTTGTGAGACCCTTCTGTTCAATTTCATCACTGTCCCGGTTTTAGAGACAGTTATCTGTCAGGGAAGGCAGAAAAAATTGTAAGCCCCCCACCCTNTCACCCAGTTAATTACTTATCTTTGTTGCTATGGTCCTTGGGTACATGAAGGAATCTTCTCACTATTATTGCATAACTTGAATTTCTGCCAAAGTAGATCCACTCTGAAATTAATATCTTCAGAAATACTAGTGTGTAATACTTGAATATATAAGACCTGTGATAATATTTCATTGGAAAAGACAGTAAGACAAATTTATATATCTCATGGGAAATGCTGACAAATCATATTTATTATTTAGTTCAGGCCAGTATAGATGGGTGTTTGCAAAGGATTAAAATGAGGAACTGAACACTGACATATCAAGTACCTTAATCAGATGCTTAAAATAGTGCAAATACCTCTAGTCATATAGCAACAAAGAGATCACTTGTGGATCCTAAGCTAAAGAGGAGTTAGCATCTTGCCATTGCCAGACCTGCACATACTAAGTTAATACATATACATACACATATATATATAGAGATATATATATATGGAAATATAGCTTCAGAATGCGCTATGTAATTCTTTAAATCTGTTCTGCAGTTGTAAGGCATTAGCTAGCACACAACATGTACTTGGATATGGAAAAATGTGGGCCAGCTGGAGTGAAACTGGTGGGAGAATACTCAAAGATCAAACGAGCATGATTTTTGGGGAAAGAGAAACAAGATATTGTCTGACTTGAAGAGAATATTAAGGGCACAGAAAAAGACCTATAAGAGGAACAGAATAAATTTGTTTCCGTATTCCTGATGCATTGTAATAGTAATGACCTTACATGGTTGCACTGGAAAATCTGTTTCCCTAGTGAAACTGATCTACATTGTCTTTGTGGCTGTGTTGGTCTCACAGTCTCTTAATGCACATCTTTTATAATCAGCCTAAAGAGCAAAAAAATATGTCAGGACTGCTATAAATAGTTTTGGGAGGAAGCTACACAGGTGAGTTCTTGAGTGGTAGTCCAGCCCTATGATTCTGCGAAAGACACTCCTTTGTTTAAACAAAACTAAAAATACTGAGCTATACTCAAGGACTGTGTGTGTGACAGAATGACTTTTCTTCTGTTTTTCTTACTCTTTTTGCTTTTAATTTATATAACTTGTTCATTTTGGTTCTTCATTGCAATTTTCCAGCAAGGACTGGAAAGTGGCTCTCGGCTGAAGAGGACAGAAAGCTGGAAAAAAATGCCTCTTTTGTAGGATGTTTACTTGACTCTTGGAGGCTAGCGGCTCCTCACAGGGCACTTTTGTGACTTCATAAGTGGAGCACCATATCTTTAATGTTAAACTGTGGAAAAATCATCAGAAAAAGCTAAATTGCATGTGGTGAAAATTATGTAAGAGTCAGGAATATTAAGAAAGTGTTTCACTCTACAGCATTACAATGCTAGTATCTCAAATGTTACAGCACTTGAGACATTAGCACAGACTAGCCACAACATAGAGATGATCACACCCCATCATAGGTTGTTTTCTAGCCTGTGCTCTTCTCACCAAGCATTTAAAATTCTGCAACTGTTGATTGGAATTTCTGGTTACTTCTGAATATAGGCAGCTTTAAAATATGTTGGTATGGTATAAAACACATTAGTTCTTGACTATAAATGACTTTACTTGGGGAGCGGGTTTCTTTGTACCTTCTGTGAAGGGCTGGATTTTGTCCCGTTTTCATGATCCTTGTATCTCTGTTAGTGGTTTGTTCAAATTCTCAGTTCATATATGCTGTTCCTGCTACCCTTGTTACATGAGTACTTATACTGGTGATTATATAAACATGGATCTTCTTACTTGTCTTATTTTGTAAATCCTATTAGGAAAAAGAATGGCATTTTCAATGCAATCTGTCAGGAGGGAGAAATATCTACCTTTTTTCTTTTTTAATAACATCTTTATGGGGAGGGAGATGGGGAAAGTAACTAATTCAATTTTAAGTATTAAAAATTATTTCTAGTTTCATGCATTAGTCTCTTTTTGCTTTCCTTCCAGAAAACCTTGCTGCATGTGTAGCTGTCTATGCCTTGGAAAAAACATTTAGGACTAGGTGATTTTTTTTTTTAATGTAGGAATTTTTTGTATTTCCAGAGTCTGGTCTGCTGTAGTTAATCCAATCTCAAGCTATAATGCTGTGCTGGCTGAATCTTGTTCAGGGGGAATAGAAAAATTCAGCATTTTTAAATGCAGGGTAGAGATGAGATCATGGCAAAAAAGTAGAACTCTTGGTAACTGACACAGAACTGGCAAAAAGCATGACACCTGCAGTAAGGAATTATCACAGTTTGCATTCAGAAAGCTGGATACTCTTGTTCTAGCAGTTTGTATGCCAATATAATCTTTCTGGGTTATAGATGTAGAAATATTGATAATTATGTAAGAATTCGGGGAAAAGGTTGTTCTCTAGATTGGTAATTTTACGTGTGTGTAGGAATTGACAGATTTTTTTGAGCTGAGGTTTGTCTTACATGTCCTTCTGTCAATAATAGCTAGCACAAGTAGCTGGTTTGGAAAGCATCACAACTCCTTGGAGGAAGAATAGGATAAGTTGCAGTCCTGTTCATCAATGGCTTTTAGATGGACTGACTTAAGTCTGGAAATATTAAGCTTTATATAATTTGAAAAAGCAAGGGTACTTTCCAGCAGTTCTCATTACTTGAACTACTCCTGTTCTCTATACTAATAGCCAGATGTTCCTTGAATCTTTCTAAACTTTGGTTGTTCATACATTCTGCTGTGAATTATTTTCAAAATGTTACATTATTAAAAAAAAAATGGAATTAACCTTTTTTTTGGGTTCGCCTATATTATTGTGAGAGGAACTTCTAAACTTTCTTCCCTATAGTACTGATTTTAAGAAATATTGCTGTTTTCTTGTTGCACTCTACTTGTCCAAGAGTAGAGACCTCCTATTCTCATTAGATTGTGTCCATTTGTATTATTCTTATTATCCTTCCTTGAATCCCACTTAATTCTCATTACCAGGTTTGGAATAAGCTATATGTTAATTCAGGTGAAGTTACATTTCTCATTTATAGGAAAAGCATTATAACTTTTTCAAAGGTGTTATTCCCTGGTCTTATACAGTACCTTGTTTCCCTGATTTGACCACAGCTGCACCTTTATTTTCTTAGTGACAGTCAAATCCATTTTCTAAACTGATACTGGTAATTCAGAATCTTTGCTGTTTGTATGAATGTGAGAAAACATGGTTTTAAAATTAATTATTATTTTGAATAAGCAAATTAGACCTTGCACTTAAAAATAGTATATATATAAAATTAAATATTATATTTTTTCATTCAGGGTCCTAAATTCTGGAATTATAGTTGTATAAATCTTGCAATACTCTAGTGGATACATGACTTAGGTATGCAATATTCTATTATTTTGTTTGCTTCTTTCTTTATTTTACCATTCAGAATTTAACTTCACAGGAAATGGAAGGAGCTATGCATTTCTTAAAATATCATTGCTTTTCTTGGGATCATATTTCTCAATATCTTGGAGCTATACTAGAAACTAAGTGTCCATTCTAGCCATCCCTTGCTAACACTGATATGAGAAGATATATTTTGGTAATCTAGAAAAATAGAGAAAAGTCTGCAAGAGAAAACAGATTTTTTTGGTCCCCCTTGTGTAATGCGGGATATTCTAAATCACACAAAAGCAAATAATATTTAACCATTTATAAATCCTCTCCAAAACTGCATTTACAGGATAGATCTGGGTCTTGTCTGAGTTTTTTAAATCTAATTCCCTTATTACATAGGTGTAATTCAACCATGTGAAAAAGAAGATGTAGCTTTCTGTGGAAGAATAGAATCACACAATTATTCAGGTTAGAAAACACCTTTAAGATCATCAAGTCCAACTGTAAATCCAGCACTGCCAAGTGCACCACTAAATCATGTCCATAAGTTCCACATCTACACGTCTTCTAAATATCTCTACACATAGTGACTCAACTATTTCTCTGGGCAGACTGTTTCAATGCTTGTCAATGCTTTCTTTCTGTGATGAAATTTTCCCTAATATCCAATTTAAACCTCTCCTGGCACCCCATGAGGCCATTTCTTCTTGTCCCATCAATTGTTACTTGGGAAAAGAGACCAGACTCCCCCTGGCTACAGACTCCTTTCAGGGAGTTGTACCGAGCAATGAGGTTGTCTCTGGGCCTACATTTTTCCAGGTTAAAAAATCCCACTTCCCTCAGGTACTCCTCTTAAGATTGATGTCCCTGAAATTTAATGTAAGCACCTGAATTTTTATTTTAAACCCATGTTAACCCATGGGGATATTAGTGCAACATTAATAGCAGTAAGAAGTTGAGGACAATAATCTGTTATTTCATGTTTGTCTAATGTGTTCCTTTGGGAATTTTTCCAGGTTTGTCATTTTACGTTGTTTCCATAGCAATTGCATTACCACCCTGGAAAAAATGCAATAGGCTGCAAAGATGACCTTCCCAAACTATATATTTTTTTTTTTTGGAAAGGAGTTAGAAATAGCACTTCAAGATCCTGGTATGTTGTTTTTTAAATGCCTACCACCAAAGCAGTTACTTTAAAGGAATGATTCAATATCATTATTAGAAATTACAGAATGACTAATGTGATTCTTTTTTTTTAATTTTATTTTTCTTCCTCTTAATATCCTTTTCTACATTTGTCTTCTTTAATATTCACTTTGGAGGCCCAGTAATACACAAGAGTGGAAGCGAAGCTGGGAAGCTTATGCTTGCTGAGGAAACATCAGCATGTTTGCCAAAGTGTTTAATGGGAAATTACGTGGGTTCAGGGTAATTTTTTTCATATTCTATTTGTGTTTTCTCGTGAGTGGCTTTTTTTTGAGGGGAGATTATTTGTGTCTTAGAGCAGTATAAATGAGATTTTTTTCTGGAAAGGCACAGAACCCAAACCCCATTATTCATTTATTTAAAGAATGTGAAAGCTGAAGAGGTGACACCGTGAACTTAGTTTAAGACTATTTCATGCTTGCCCTAGACATTTATACCTACTGCTTCGTTGTGCCCCAGCTGTGCTTCCTGCTGGGGGATGTGATCACACAGGAGCGTGGTCTGGAGTGACTGCAGCTGTCCTGCTGGACAAGTGCTTTGCACTATTCTGAGCCTATGCAAGCTCTGATGTATTTGTGGGGTCAGCAGCTGCTAGAAGTAGTGGTAGTTGCCATTTGTTATGAAATGGGCTGTAAAAACACAGAAGAGTTTCACTGAATAGAGGATAGGATGCAGAATTCAGTTAGAAGCCTTCCAGCTGCTGAGGCATTGCTTCCCTTCAAAGGGAAGCAATGCCCTCTCCTCCCTTTTCCCTTGAGTCCATTCAGGAATGGTTCTGAGTTATGTAAGCAAAAAGCTTTACTGAAAAATAAGGGAATAAAACAATAATAATTTAAAAACTAGATGCAAAAGAAGGGAATGAATCCAGGGATAGGAAAAATTTATATAATACCAAAAGAAAGGAGGCAAGAGTAGAAAAATCAGTTGTGGCTTTAACTGTTAGAGAAGGAAGAGTCCTTTCCCAGTTCTAGAAGAGAAAAAGAGACAAAGCTACCAAATGACTTTAACTACTCAACTGGTTTCATTTTTAAAAGTGATTTTTTTAAAGTGTGTGTAAGTTTAAAAAAAAAGATATTGAGGAAGCTGTGCATGTTCCATTTTATTTACTTACTTTTTTTTGTTTTGCCTTGTTTTTTTTGTTTTTGATTCCAAAATAATACAACTAAAGAAGTCCAAGAATATAATACAACTCTTATTTTATAGGATCATACAGTAGTTTGAATTGGAAGGGACTTTAAACATCATCCTGTTCCAACTCCCTCGCCCTGGGCAAGAATACCACCCACTAGACCAGTTTGCTCAAGGATCCATCCAGCCTGGCCTCATACAATGCCAGGGATGGGGCATGCACAACTTCTCTGGGCAACCTGTTCCACCACTCTCACAGGAAAGAAATTCTTCTGTATGTCTAATGGAATTTCTTCTCTTTCAGTTTGAACATATTAGTCTTTGTCCTGCCACTACAGTTCCTGATGAATGATTAAAGTAATTTTTAGCAGTTAGACTTACATAAAATGAATGATCACTTTGGATTACTACTTGAGCATTTTCACGTTTTCAAAATTTAAGTTAATTGTTAATTATTTGTATTCTATACTTAAACAGTTTCTTTCACATGAGGCCCATGAAAAACAGAAATTTGTCCTGCAAATTTATCTTACAATAACGGTAAATGGATCTAAGGAGTTTAATTACTTGAAAGAATTCTTGAATTTGTTTTGAATTTAGCAAATATTTCCATATAGGGATGCTTCCCTTTCTGCTCAGTTGATTAGGGGTTTGAATTCTCCTCACAATTAAAATTTTTCAAACATTGTGCTACAGACTATGCATGACTGAAAAGGCAGGTGCATTTATGTTCTATTGGTGCTGTTTGGCTTCATAAAAGATATTTAAATATGATTGCAGCTAATGAGATATGCTACGGTTGGATCACTTCATGAGCTTTTGCAAGACGGTGTTTAGGATCCAGTCTGGAGCAGATACTGCAAAGGTGAATTCAAACTGATGTAGCTCAGTTTGAATTCATCTTTGAATTGATGAATTCAAACTAAGCACCATCTTGTAGATGGGCAGCTCCCAGTACCACCTGTTGATGTCATGGTTCATGATGTACTTCATATTCATGGAGCAGGAACTAGGAATGGGAATGTACTGCATTGCTGCAGCCAGTAGATTATAATGCAATTTCTTTCTGTGGCTCAGTAAGTATGTAAGTACACTGTACAAAGGTGCAACATAGTCCACAGAAGACACTGAAAATCTCTCATCCTCCATGCTTGACGATGTGGATTCAATCATTTCAGGGCAAAAAAGAAGAGACTGGGTTTTCAGCAGAACAAAGTGGATGCCCAAGTAAAGTGTTCTGTTGTGCATCACAGGCTCATGATCACATCCTTCCCATTTCCGCTGAATTGTTTTTTTATAGATCCCTCAGTCAGTAAATAGTCTGTTTCACATTTTTGCTGTCCACTTCCCATTTAGGATCTATATTTAAAAAAATGAAGCATTCGCTAAGGTGTAACCTTGGCCAAGTACTTGCTACTGGTGTTATAATAATTAAAATTACTTCTTATTGCCACAATTGTTTGGGAAAAAATGATAAAGTAACTTAATCTTCAATGTACAGGTTTTCTATGAGTACATAAACATGCTCAGAAATGCTGTAATAGGGAAGCTAATTTGAAAAGAAGTGGGAAGAGAGTAAAGTAGCAAATAGAGGTCAGCTGAACAGGAGGATGTGAATAAAATGAAAGGAAGGAAAGAAGAAAGAAATGGTTATTTACTCGTGCAAATTGCCGTCTTCTATTTTGGACAATACCTGAATCTGCTTATTATTTCTTATAGCAAAGACTAATATTAGCTTTTCCCCTTCTGTTCTCCACCCCATCATATCCCTCTCCTCTTTGTTTTTTGCTTATGAAGTTTTATATCCTCTTAGGCTTTCATATAATTATGTTTACCACTTGTGAAATAGGTTTCTGTGGGCTTATTTGAAAAGCCAGTTCTTTCTGTAACTACAATTGCATTGCAATAATCTCCTTTAGGTGGAATTTAAGGTATTCAAATACTCTTGTAATTTTAATAATAAACCTTTATAGCCAGATTATAGCAGAATTTCTACTAATACCTTTGTATTAGCTATTGAACTTGTTTCAGTTGGCTGTACTTTATCCCTGTAATTGCAGCCATTCTTTAATAACCTCACTATTTCGTAGCTTTGTCCTTGTGATAGTTTTACTCTTCTCTTGAATTTCTGAAATATTAAATCCTGCTGTATGCCTGAAGCATTTGTGTAGGATGTCATGTTGTCACCCTTGTCATTAAGGCATTACTAAAGTTTTAAATCCATTGCTTTTATTCATCCCATTACTTTTATATATGATCTACAAAATAAACAGAAGTTCTGCCTCTGCTAGTGTGTTGGTATGTATGTTTGTGCATAGTCGTTTAAAGTTATCTCCAGTAGTCAGCCCTCAAGAGATGGGTAATTGAAGCCTTTTCCTTCATTTCTGATGTTTTTCAGTTTTGTTTGATTTGTAGGAAGTGGCTGAATATTCTCCTCTGACAGTGAGTCAGTCTTCTCAAATATCTAATGCATGTTTTGTTCATGGAGGTGTTTCTAGAGCATTTCATCTGCTGTAGAAACCAGGTAAGACCATGCAAATCGCCATGAAGGGTTCAAGAATGAATCTGAGGAGCCTTAAAAAATCATTATTCAACTTATGAATAGAATTGGCATTTAGTGTTGATTTTCAAATTGTGTCACCCGGTCCAGTTGTGCCCCCTCCCAGTTCCTTGACCATTCCCAGCCCCTTGGTGGTGGGGGATTGTTGAGAGACAGCACTGATGCTGTGCCAGCCCTGCTCAGCAGTACACAACACTGGTGTGTTATCAGCACCTTTCCAGATACCCAAGAAAAGCACTGCACTGTGAGGACTGCTATGGGAAAATGAACTCCATCTTACCTACACTCAACACACAACTTCTTTAAACAGAGGGATCATCCCCCTCAAAAATCAACAGCATTAGGAGATGGGAGACAGAAAAACTCTAAAGTGAGAATACGATGGAACTTGTTTTCCATCAAAATGTTCTGTTCTAAATATCACCTTTACATTTTCATTTCCTTCAGTTTTGGAAAATGAAATTCAAGCTGCTTATACCCTAAAATACACTCAACAATAAAGACTATGCATGAACCAGGGCTTTGAGAATTTTAGCAGTGCTGCTCAAAGGTCATCCCTACCTCCTTGTTTTTAAAATGTTGCATCAGTTATTAGGTGGAGACAGTACTGATGTAACTGGATTGAGTCACAAGATGTATTGCCCTTTGTTACTTCAAAGTCTTTGAGATACTTAGGTGGCTGAGATCTTAAACCTTAGAGAGGATATTGCAAAATGGATCTCAATACCAGTGCTGGTGAGGAAAGGTGTAGTGTCAAATACTTGGTTCAGGCCTCTCTTCTTTTTTTGGACTTTAGTGTAAATAAGAGGAAAAAAACCCAGCTACTGTACAAAAAGTGGTTGATTTTTTGCATATTGTTCCCAATCCTTAAGTAACATAAAGTGGTTTTATTTTTTCCCAGAAAAAGTCTGCCTTGGTTAAAATATTTGTATCTACTGCTGTTGGATACCTTCAAGAGGATGTGATTCAGCTAGCACATAGTCAGGGAAGGGTAGCTGTGAGCTGGTCAGCAATGAATATGAACATGAGGCTTCTGAATTGACAGTTGCCAACAGGAGCAGTACTAAATAAATCTGATTCCCTTTGTTCAGGTCTTTCTTCTCCCTGGGGCATGCCCGACCATCAGGGTGCTATTTATCACTCTCAGCTTCATTGGCCATGGCAGATAAAGCAGCCACAGCAGCAGCTGGGGGAGATTTAGATTTCAAACTGGGAAGAATGACAGGTGACTAGGGATAGCAGGGCAGTAATCAAAGACATGGCAACAAGTGTGCCATGTACTTGGAGCTGGTGCTGCATGACAGCATCTCTTTCAGACAACTAAGTAGGTATCAAAGTTGCAGCAGTAGCAATCTTCACAGTTTCTCATGCAGAAGGACATTTTTCCATCACTTAGCTGCTGCTTTTACACACTTAAATGAGAAATAAGAGAGCAACCAGCAAGGGTCTGTCTGTATAATAGATTTCAATTAGATCCCAGTATCAGGCTAAGTCTGTAAGTCTGTGAAGGCTATAATTAAGATTTATAATTTATTTTGTGGTTTTGTTTTCTCTGGGATGTTTTGGACTGACATTTTGGCTCAGTTTCTTCCCCTATAATTTATAAAGGTCTACACATTCTGAGAAGATGATACAGATAGCCACTCTGAAACTCTGCAATGTGTATATTGGTAATCTACGTTAACGTGGTAAATCATTGGTTCTTACAACAGATTGTAATTTTCTGTAGTGGGAATTAAGAATTAAACAACGTCGTTGCTCTTCTGAGAATAAGGCCGGGTTATCCATCAGCGCCAATTGCTGAATCAAGCCAACTACCCAAGTGTTAGCAAATTATCCTTGGAGGTTATTTATACTATCACTTTGTCAAGTCTGACAGAGAAGTCATTTATTTAGCCATGAGTATGTGATAGCAACTTCTATTTAATTTCTTTCCTGTGCAATGCAGATCTATTACAACCTAAATTCTCTGGTGATATCCTCTAAAATGTGTAAAAGTAGCACAGATTCTTGATTAGATTCCACTGGCCTAAGGACAAAAAAACCTATTGCTTTTCCCTGCAGCATGTTTTTCTCCTCATTTATGCATGGTTTTTGCTAGTCCAGCAACCTTTGGGACATTACATATACCACCATCTTGGCATTTCTTATTTCACATTATGCTGTAGATATAGAGTGTTTTGCATTTCTCATTATTTCCTTTGAATCATTTTTTGGGGTGATTATCTCCCAAATATGTAGTCAGGTGAATATGGCATGCTTGAAAAACCAGCAAGAAATTGATGAAAAGAATATGGGGTTTGGTGTATAGTATTTCAGTCATGCTGTTGGCTGACAAGTGATGTCTAGTTCTGCAGATGGTACTGCTCTAGCATGGGTTGTTCAAGTACAACGTGTAGTTGTGGAGCAGGGAATGAGGACTTCCTCCAAGGAAGTAACACAGATCACAAAGACCACATTTACTAGACAGATATTATTTGGTGGTTAGTTTCATTAGTATCTAAGTATGAGGGTATGCCTAAAGCAATTTTAAAAGCCACCTGCAAGAATTTTGTTTTCAGCTTTCAGGACTTTCAGGATCTGAACATGAAATGAGCTTTAATTGTTGAATATTTTCTAAAATGGTTTAATTGAAATTGATGTAACAATTGCTTTATATGTTTTATATTAAAAAATCTAAGAAAAATAACTAAGTTGTTTTGCACCAGAGGCATTGTCTTTTGCTTAGCTTTTACAAGCATTTCAGAGGCTTTTGCCTCCTAAAACTGTCTGCCTGTAAATGGATGCTTGGATAGCTGGATTCATTAAGATAAAAAAGGGTATTTGGTTCTGCTTGCTTAGCTATTGTGAAATGAAAAATAAACACTCAGTATCTGTTCATTAAGAGAAGAAATCTCAGTAAAGTATAATCTTTCTTTTGTTTGCTGCCAAATATTTACTAGTTTCCTGTGGGATGCTTGCTTACATTTTCTTATTTGTTAGCAAATAGACATTCAGATTTTAAGACCCAGCCCCTCAGAGATATTAAGTATAGGTTTGTCATTTGCTTCCATAGGAAACTGAGAATCTAAATAAATGTGAGGGTCTAGTACTCCATAACTGAGATGAGTACTAGGGATAAATTAAACAAAGCAGGATGGGTGAGAGGGAGAAAGCTAACAGAGAAGCTTAAGGGTAATGGTACTGATTGATTCCCTCCTGATTAAATGTGACAATTGATAATGTAGTCCTTTGCTACCAGGTTAGTTCACCAATTCTTCCTTTTTAGATCCTGTTCTTATAATAGGAAAAAGCTGAAAGGCAATTCTGATTGCTGACATTTGCATAACTCCAAAGAAATTCAGTTATCCAAAATTCCTTCTGTTGCCTGTAGAAGTGGTTATATCCCTGCAGTTGTACGCAGACCTATGCACAGGTGAAGCTTCATTTAGTGGAAAATTTTAGTTGCATTTTATCAATTTTTTAGTTCTGTGTATACACTGATATTTTATTTGGCATACATTTTGTGGTCAAAGAAGGGGAGGGTGGTAGCAGAGGACAGCATTTTGTGAATCTGTGAGGCTGGTGATTCTCCTGGTCACCTGTCTTTATTATGTATTTCCAGAGAGCTGCAGAAACAGAGAGCTGCTAGCAGAATGGCAATTCAGGATTTACTCCAAAAGAAAACATAATCAGCTGATTACTGTGTTTTCTGAGACATACTTGTATCACCAGATCATTTGTTGAAGTGGCAGAAGAGAAGGTAATAATAAGTATCCTCCAAAAGTATACACATAACTCAGTTTCAAATTCCCATGGAAAGAAATTTAGGTGTGACTCATGATAAAAATCTCAGCTAAAATTTGTGCTTCATTTAGAAAAGGCCCTAAACAACCTGATAGACCCACCCCTTGCTAGTAATTGCCAGTACTCTGATACAGCCAAAAGTGTATGCTGATTAGATCTCTTCATCACAGAAACTTACTGAGAAAGCAGATTTTGCCTGAACTCCAGGATGGACACAAACACAGTGTACCTCATGCTGAACAGTGGTTGCTGAGAAGTGGCACTTTTGGCTCTATATTTAGTCCAAGTTCTTTGGTGACTAACTTCCAGAGTGCTTACTTGCCTCCCTTCCTTTCAGATGTAGAAACAGGTGTCTGACTTACATCTAAATGTAAGTTTCTGTTTCTTTGTCATATTTTTAACTCAGCAGTAACTAAGCAGAGTCTCAGTCACATGTCTCAGTGTCCCCTAATAGACTCCCACAAAGAATGCAATGCTATCATAGAATAATCTAATTAAGCCCTCTGGCTAAAAGCTATTTCTACTGGATTCATACTAACACTGCCTGCAGGACAGACTTTCCTGGGGAAGAGCAAGCCATGTACTAGTATATGTGGAGGGGTAGCCTGCAGGAAATAATCTTGGAAGAAGAGGACCTGGGAGTCCTCACCTTGGGATCTGTGTTTCTTATCTTCAGAAGAGCTGACTTTGTGTGCCATCATATTTTCTGTCCAGACTGGAGGTGTGACCCCATAAGCCTCCCTGTTTCAGTTAATATCAAATGTGTCAAATAGCTACTACTTTTGGTCATCAACTCAGCTACTGCTTAGATGGCAGCTGCTAAAATTGCACTGAAGTGTTAATTTTGCTTCAAGGTTTTGTCTGAAACATCTATTATTTTTAAAGGATTTTGTATAGATTTATTATCGAGAAACAGGTCATTAATTATATATTTTCATTTTTTGAAAAATGAGAGCTCATTTGCCCAACTTAGAATATGCACTAGGATAATGTTTTCTTGAATTTTTTAAAACTTTTTTTAAAAATTTTATTGGTAAGTTATTTAAATAATAAGCATCTGTATCAGCCAATGGTTAAACAGAAATCCAGGATGCATAAATGTTTAGTTTGGTACTGGGTCTAAAATGTACCTTAAGAAGTGCCAGAATTTGAGGAGATTCTGATAAGGGAAATAAAACAATGAAGGGTTTTTTTCTTGTTTATGTGAAAAAGTGCTAATTTTTTAATTCGGTGTTTCTATCTACTCTGTTGGGAAAATTCTCAAAACATTTTTCTTCTGGGTATAGTTACATGTCTTGATATTTTGAACAAGTGCTGGTTTACAATTCAGGTAAAACTCAACCCATGCCAAGGTGCTGTTCTTTCCTATTGATTTTGCCAGGAATGAGAGTTTTTGTAGGAATCTACCAAAAACTGGGCCAATTTTGAAATATTTTCTTTCCGTCTTAATATTAGCTCAATGTTTTGCTCTTACTGGGACTGCCAGCTGATGATTTGTCCAGTTTTCCTTGTTAATTTTTATTGCAGTATCCTTCCACTTTTCCATAGTTTAAAATTTTATATAAATGCATAGCATACTGTTAGAAATTTTGACTCAAGACTCATCAGCTTTGCTGGCATAATAAAGTGATTGGTAAGCATGAAATCAATAGATTTGAAGTTTTCTGCTCGGGAGGAAAAGGGTGGCCAAGTGAAAAAAATCCCCAAAAACCTTCTTTTTCCTACTCCCTTTACACCAGGCCATTGCCACTTTACAGTACTCTGTAGCAAAGAATGGGTTCAAACAGGGTCAGCTACCTCCTGTGACTCTGGCCTACATTTCTGCTAGTTCAACACTCAGACAAGACAACACCTAGGCAAAGATTACTGCAAAGCCTATTGTTTTCAGTACAAGGCAATTATCTATTTCACTTAGACCTAAAGCTGTTGGTGCTTGTCAGCAGTTGTTTCTTTAGAAGGCTGATGATGGGAATGTAGGAGGAAAGGTGTAGTATACCTAGGGATTGCTCTCTTAAACATAACAAAGTCACAAAGCTGCAAACACACTGGATACTTACAGCTAATATTGATAGCTTCAGTTGAAAAGGGAGAGGGTAGCATTAGTATTGGCAGCTGAAAGTGCTCAAGAGCTGTCAAATTCATGACAATTCGTGAAGCCATTCCCTTTTTTTAATTTAAAAAAATCTTTTATGAGTAGGAGCCTGTAAAATTTACTTTATGAGCCTTTTCTGTGACTGTGGGAGCTAAAAATAATAGCTCCTTGAGCTAGGTTTTAAGTAAGACACATAAAATATTGAGACACTTTTGTAAAGCTGAAGCCATCACTTTTGATGGACTTTGACCGGGACAACACCACCCTCTTTTCATGGTTAGGAAAGCAGCCTGGGATCTGTTGCCCTTTAAGTTTTACTGCCAGAGAGTATTGGGAAATACTGTTCTGGGTTAGAGTGTGAAGTTTTCCATTGTGACAGGGAGTGACCTGGCATCTCTTGTAAGTCATGCATTAAATGAAAATCAGTGTTGTAATGTGATTTTTCAGCGTACAAGCCTGCTTGTTAACTCTTGTTTATGTTTAAAGCCATGATTGACATGAGACTTTTCCTTCATCCATCCATGGTCAGTTTAGCCTACCAAAGCAATCATGCAGCTCCTGTCATTGAGGTTTTACAGTCAGGGGCTTTAGCCCCTGATAGATAAATGTGAAACCCTTCCCTACCAATGTTCTGTGAAGCTTTAATAAGTGTAGCAAGGTTGGTTTTACTTCTAGAGTGGGCAAAAAATTTGAGATAAGATAATAAAACGACCCCCTCCCCTCAAAACCATGCAGCTTTACCTTGGCCCCTTCTTTCCCTGAGTGCATCTCTTTTGCTTTCTGCTAGACATGGTTTAATTGTATTTTCTGTCTCCTGATTGCAGAAGCATTAATAAACCACAGAGAGTTTGATTCCCCTTTGCACCATCTGCATGCTGTGCTAATACCGGCAGGAGACTGCTTCTATCCATTACAGAGGGACAAGTACATAAGACTTCACAAGGTCACACTTTCAGAAAGGCAAGACAAATGAAGGACTGGAAATGTTAGAAAGTACATTCATTAGATCTGCACTGTTATCAACAGTAGGAAGAGGATGCAAACTCTGTTTTGGAAAAAGAGAGGCTTTCAGAGAGAGCAAGGGGATTACTAGCAAAGGGAAAGGGATATCTGAGTCGGGGGAGGAAGAGGCTGAAGGTCTCTTGCAGTCATTATCTGCAACAGACTCTGGAGGCTCCGGAGCCAAGGGCAATAATGGCATGGAAGGAAGCCTATGTGGTATAATAAAGAAAAGGTTTTCTCCTATATGTGAAAATATAGGAAACCTTCCCCCATAGTTCTTTGCACAGCCATTTCAACATATCCCTGTTTACCATACCCAGCCTGTTAGCTATCTCTCCTTAAGCGTCTTTCCCCTGGAAAATTCTCCCTCCCCTGTTTGCCCATTGGCCCCAGTTTAGTGCAATCCTCCGCCTCTGTTATCCCATTGGTTCCCCCTCTCCCTAACCCCACCTACACGCCACTTTCCCTAGGGTCCTAGGGTTGGACCCTAGCCCTCTGGTCTCCCCCTCTTTACCCATATATAATTCTGGACCCTCAGCCTATCCCCTCCTTTTGTGTCTGGTTTTCTCTGGAGTGGTGGCTGAATAACCCCCTCTGGGCAGCCACACTGAAGGTCCCTCTCGTGATTGCCCTGCTGCGAGCTGAGTGTGCTGGAGGGTGTGTGCAGTGTCGGCTGAGCAGCTCCCTGCTGCAGGCTGCTTTTGGGAGGTAATGTCCCCCTGCCAGCCGTGCACACGCTACAATTATCCCTTTCTTCTTTGCAGTGAACTTGTATTTCTTGCTTTAAGGTATTGCTTTCAATGCTTGCAATGCTGTTGAAGGCTCACTGCTCTGCAGGCCTGGAAGGAGTTGTTCTTCAGTAACCCCATGTATGCTCCTGGTGTCCTTTACAGCAGATTGCTGTAGGCTGTATCTGCTTCCCAGAGGCTTTGACAGCTCTAGAAAGCTTAAAAGAAAGTTACAGTCACATGGTGAAAAAGCAATATTGTAAGATAATTTCTAGTGTGCAACTTGAGAGTTACAGCGTGAAAATCAAGATGAAATATGGGCAGGATCTGTGCAGAAGATGCAGAAGAGCTTGAGATTGTCATAGGGAGTGAGAAGTTGGCCTGAAAGATAAGGAGTGACAATGCTCTGGCAAGACCTGAAGGATGAAGATTGAGAACTGATCATGGAAAAATGATTAATAGCTGTAGAGGTAGATGACTTCACAGTTGTATTTTCTTAGGAGGAAAATGGAAAAGTTAGTGGAAAAACTGAAGAGAAGTGGGTGGCTTGACTAATATGTCAACACAATCTAGCTTCAGAAGCAAAATTATTTTCATACCATGAAGATCCAGGAGATTAAACAGAGATTTCATTTCAATCTGCAGATGTTTGGGTTAAAGTCAATGGCTTAAAATTATACTTGGAACATGAGAGTTTAGTCCAGTTCTTGGGATGTCTCCTCTCGTGAAAATTTGTCAGCACTCAGAACTTGCCAATTGAAATAGTTGGTCCCTTTCTGCTATTTTGTTTGGCTGGAAAGCAGAAAAAAGATTGGGGCAGGGAAATAGATTTTTTAACACGTATAGGCAAAATTCCACTTGCTCATCCACCCAAAACAAGCAGCTGTTTTGATAAGCTACAAATTTAAGTATTTTTCTCAGTTATAACAGGAAGCATAGTCAAGGACCTTTTATACAGAATATTCATGACAATTTTATGCCAACTTAATTCTTGTGCTTGAATGCAGTTATTTCGTTGCCCTCCAAATAATTAGGGATTTTGTCTGTCCTCTTGGGTAAGAGGTTAAGAAAGTGAATTTTTTTAGAACAGGAAATGTAGATTTTTTTTCTTATTTTATTTTAATTCTAAGTGAGAGTATTTAATCATCTGTTTCCTAGGTAAATAAAAAACCTTGCAACTCCTTAACTTGACGGTCAGTCTGACGACTGCTCTGTGAGTTGAAATCTACTCCATTTTCTAGAGTCTTTGACTAAGAACTCCCAGTTATATCTTCAGTTTCCTTTCTGATTTTAAGGCCTACAAAGTTCTGTTGCTGTGTAGCTCATGAAAGAGTGTTTTGGCAAACAGGCTTTAAAGCCTGCCTTTTTGTGGAGTGGAAGACATGGCACTTGTGCTGACAAAAGAAATCTCACTAGGGAACAAGTGTATAATGGTGCCAGTGTGTGTTACATGGTGATTTTTGTTAAAGCTGTCTCTGCATGCAATTACATATTGTATTACTTTTCCCTGTGTAACAGTAGTTCTCTTACTGTCCTGGTTTTATAGGAAAGCTTGCAATCCTATATCCAGAGAGCAGATTAAAGATCTAAATTTTGGGTGTGAGGATGAGGGATGATAGGTCCCTACTGCAGGTTGAAAGTGCATCTCTTTTGCTTTCTGCTAGACATAGAGATCTGCTAGAATCTGGGAGATTAATTTTTCTTTCCATAATATATTTTTTTTAAAAAAGACCATGTAGAAAATCATGTGTTTGGGTTTTTTTAAATTTTTTTTTTTGCCAGTGATATCACAGTAAAGCTGGCTACAAGTAATTTTGTAGCTGACAGAAAGTTTAAAGGAATATATGTCATTAAAATTTGTATTGCATTTTATGGTTTTCATGTAGGAATACATAAATACCTACATTACTGTGACTGTTATTACTGTTTATTATAATTACCAGTACTACAGGGTTTTTTCCAGCCAAACTTGAACTGATTGGCCATGTAGTCAAATGATCTTCAGTGAAAAATCCTAAGAAGGTGGTGAACATTTTCATCAGGGAATAAAAAACTGCAGGCAAAACATGACTTGGTAGAGCTTTTAACCTGCAATTTAAGACAGTGGAAAAATGTTCTGTAATTTTTTTCTGAATATTGTAAAAAAGAGAACAGGTTTTTATTCAAGCTGTTTTCACCAGTAAAATAGTGGCTTCTTCTACAAACATGATTCTGAACCATTATAGTCTGGGCCAAATTTCATACTTCAGTAATAGATATAAAGAACAGAAAATATGCAAGGAGAGAGTTAATCATGAGTGTCACACCAGCTTGGTGAAAACAGTTACTTTTGCTTCTGCAGTTCTAGTAAGTTGCTTTTACATTGAAAGTGCCAATGAAGAAAAATATATATTGCTCAATAGTAAATGTCTGTTATCAGTGAGATAATTGATTGGAAAAAGGTGTGTGCAAGAATTTGGTTGATTATCAAGAGCTGATGTTCTATCTTTTACAAAAGTGCTTGACTAGAATATGATTGTGTATCTCTGCTGAGAAATATAAATGAACTGACTTTCTTCAGAGTTCTGTGATGCACAGCCATAATACCTTGCTGTCCTCTCTTAGGCATTATGCCGTCTTATGTATTCTATCAAGTCCCCAGCATAATGCAAGTGAACAGATTTGAAGAATAGAACATGATTTTATTTTAGTACTTTTCATTTCTCCATTGCATAAAAGCACTTTGGAAAGCAAGGAACTAAACTCTGGTTGTTGAGTCACTATGTGTCTTGAAATGAAACATCATTTTGCACTCAGCAATAAACTGCAGTGAAACTTGAGTACAAGAATAGAATTAGAGTCAGAGAATCAACTGGGAATTTAAGCACCTCTGTTCACTCCATCTTGTTTGGAGGTGTTTTTGCAAGAATGGCCCAGTTTCCAGATGTGATTTAGACTTTACTGAGGTTCTGAAAGATTTCAAGGCATTTTTCCCATTTTTCATATTTTAGCCCTTGAGTTTTGGGGAACTGACCAGAACTGGAAGAGTCAAGATATCTTGAGAGATGTTACTGCTAGAGAAATTCCCAGCTGTGTTCAGAAGTGTTGGGAGTCTTGAAAGACAAGCAGTTCTTCTATTGAATCTACTCTCATTTGCAGACCACATTATTCCAACCTAAGTCAGAAGCAATCATACTAAATTCAGTAGGTATGACTCAAAGTCAAATCAGCGTAAATGAGATCTAAATTCAGCTTTCAAAAGGCTGGATAATTTCTTGTAAAGATCTTTTGAAATTCAGTGGGCTTATCTAAATGGAAAATAAATGTAAAACTTTTTCAAGTTTTTCTGTTAGCTAGAGAGCTGTGCTTTGCATAAGAGAAAAAAGCTAAAAGAAGTATAAATTTTATACACAATTGTTTAAAAATAACTTTGTGAAATCACAATTCTCTTTTTATTTTTGTGTTGTCATTTCCTCCTGGAGAAGTGTGAAATTTCCGAGTCAAATAAATCTAATTTGTTCTTGGTTATGTAAATAGGTTTTGCAGTAATTTTCCAGAGGTAAATACGGACTCTGACAGATGTTAGGAAATTTCTTTAGTGCTTTCTTATTAGCTAATCATCAAAAAATTACAGCAGCTACAGTATATCTAAGAATTTGTAGGTATAGTTATCCCCTCTACAGGCAGTGGACATTGAGTAGGCTAGTAATTATAGAGGCTGTGTATTTCACCTAATATTAGCTGCTAATCAAAATTCACTCAGTGAAAAGAGTGACACTTTCACATGGTGGCTCATCTCAGCTTTTGTTCAGATGGGGCAGATCAGTTTTGGGTGTATCTATCTTTCTAACTTGGTGGCAGAGGGAGCTCTCGTACTTGCTATAAATAAAAGCAACAGAGCAGCAAAGCTCCTTCTCAGGAAACCTCTCATTCTTGCCCTCAAAAAGAAAGGAGAGAAGTAGATGCAATGGAGATTCTTAGCATTTCTAATGCTTCTGAATTTCCATTGTGGGGTCCTCAGCCCCAGCAGAGCAGGTTCATGCAGAACACTCTGTAAATTTATCCTATGTAAGGGTATCTGACATTTTTTGGGTGGGTACACAAAAGAATCTGAAACTTAACAAATGAAGTAACAGGCAATTTGGGAAACGTTAAGCTCTGTTGCCTTTCAGTTTGACTTGTAAACTATATATTCCCTAGGTATTAAACAAACCTTTCTTGGAGAGTTCTTCCTTCGTGAGAGTAGTCTTCTGTACACCACTGTGGCTATTTGGGTTAGTAAGGAGATACTCAGTGTTAGCAGCAGTAGCGTCAGTCTGGCCCTAGAGAACAAGACACTGAAGATTCTATTTCTGGAAATGTTCTGTCACTAGCATAATAGACTCCAGTGGGTAATCATTTGATTACACAAGGTCACTTAAGAAAGGTATTTTCCTGTGCAAGTGAAGAATTACTCTTCTTGAGTTAATAGCATATCAGCTTTGTCACCAAAAGGGTCTGAACACTATGGTCTATATGGTAAACTATTTTATCTAAATAGCTGCCCTGATAGCCCATCTCAATGAAGACCACAACAGAGTAACGCTATAGAAAATATAAGAGCTGCATTAGGAAATTTAAAAAGAAATAGTAAATGCTATTCTTATATTATATTGATATGTTATTTACTTTCTCGTTATTTATTATCAAACGAGAACATATGCCCATAGATATATAAATATAAATCTTACTTTTATCCAACTGAAAAGTAAAGAAAAAGGGAAAGGCAAATTTTGCTTCAATACATACTTTCCACAAGACTTTTGATTAGCCACCTTTCTTGACACACTTATCCTATTTCTCAATTGCCAAAATTATGTAGGAATTTCATTAAGATGCAAGAATGATCAAAACAACCTAGTTTTGCATTGTCCCCATTCAAGGTTCAGGACGGTAGGATGTAGCAATGTATCTGAACAACTTCAGCCATGGTGTGCTCCAGCCAAACTGTGTTTAGAGTTTCTTATCAGACCCTCTGGAATTCGTCAAGGTTGCTGAGACATACATTGTTCTAAAACAAGAAAGAAGAGGCTGAGAAACAGAAAAACAAGACTACAAAGGCCAGATAACAGAGGGCAGTTGAATACCTGCACTGTGACCAGTCATGTACCCTGAGAAGTGCGCACTGAATGCCTGGACAGGATAGAGGCACCAAGCAAGCAACGCGTGATTGCGTGAACAGTACTTTTAGAATCTATAAATAAGTGCATAACGTGAACAACAAAGGGCTTCTGTCAAATCATATTGGTTCATTATTCAGAGGTCCCTAGCTCTGAGTAGGAGGTTCCCTAGAGTACATCCTTCTGGGAATCTAATGCAGATACAGGTGTAATTTCAAGTGGATGGAACTATTTTGGATAGTTCTAGGTTATCTAGGCTCTACTCAGAAATCAAGCTAGGACACTGTTTAGTTCAAGTGATGTTGCACTGATATAAATATTCCATTGTTAGCAACCAACATTGTTACCATTGCATCTCCCTTTGGTGGTTTGAATATTTCTATCTTGCAGTCTAACATACTGATATTATCTTATCTATGTGAGCGCTGAGGCTGAGCAATCACAAATTGATATATTCCTTTTTTGATTTCCTTATTTGTCATGGTCTTTTAGCTATTTTTAATTCGGATGATCTTATCACTAAGTCCGTATGAATAAACTTTTCAAGATACGGAAATAGATCAAACTTGCTTCAAATCATACTGTTTCTTGTATGATTTCTCCAGTAGCTGCTTTTGCACATCCTAAAGCATTCACGTTCACCTGCAAAAGCGATTACCTGAGCGTCTGCTCCCTATTTTTTTAAGCTATCTAAACCTAATGAATCTTTTCAATGAAGTGTCACTAGACGATTTCAGGATGGATAAAATTTTCACTTGTGCCCTTTTGTAGGTAAGGATTATAAATGGATGCCTGAATGCAGCAGTCAAAATGCTGATCAAATGAGTACCGCTCGTTGCCTGCTCGCTGAACCCCATTTGGTTTGTCAGTGCTCCACATTATTGTAACAAGTTCAGATATACTCTATTGCCATTTAGCAATTCTTCAGTCAATAGCTATATTTCTAAATACAGTTTTGGCTTTCTGCATGTGGTCTTGTGTTCTACTTCTTCCAAAGTCCTTCTGAATGCCTCATCTGAATACTGAATTTGATGTTAAATCAGTGTTAAAAAAAGAGAAGAAAATGTTCAGGTTTTCTAAGATTTTGCAAGGCTTTTCAGGGTTTTCTTGCTT
This sequence comes from Anthoscopus minutus, assembly GCA_013399455.1. Taxonomy (NCBI): domain Eukaryota; kingdom Metazoa; phylum Chordata; class Aves; order Passeriformes; family Paridae; genus Anthoscopus; species Anthoscopus minutus. The sequence continues at coordinate 66,388 of VWYI01020233.1, forward strand.
TTGACTTTATTTCGCTATTCTTTTTTTGGTTTTTTTTTTCCTACTGTCTGCTACTGGATCATGAGGATGTTGCAAATTCTTCATAGTGAATTCCAATCTCTGTATTTACATACTATTTCCCTGGCAAATGCTTAGAAGTACTTAATGCAGGTAAATATGTCCTTTATCCAGAATATATTTTTTTATATACTTCTCAAGGCTCTTCTATTTTTGAAAGTGCAGTGAAAGAGCAATGATCTTCCAGCATTCTTGTGGTAAGTACAAGGACTGATATGCTAAAACTCTGACTTGCCAAAATTCTATGTCTTGTAATGCCTTTCTTAGGGAATTATATTCACAAGCTGTGTCTTAAACCCAGTTGATGTAATTCCATCTGCATGACACAGGTGCACTGTTCTAAGTGAGTAAAATCAATTCATTCTAATAACTACTGCTCTAGCTTTGCTTCTGTTTCTGTCACCACTAATGGTGTCTCAATCCATGCAAGTTTCTTTCCCCCTTTGCTCATTTCTTGAGCCTGGAAGAAGTGATCCTTGAATATCAACCAGGTCTCTTGGATGTCTCTTCACACGGGATCTGTTCCCATGGGAATCTTCTAAGAAGATCCCTATAGAGGCTAAAGTCAGCTACTCTGAAATCCATGGCTGCAGTCTTACTCGCTGCCCTGCTTCCTCCTTGCCCAATGCTGGACTCCACAATCTCATGGTCACAGCAGCCAAGACAGGCCCTCAAACTTCACATCTCTGACAAGGCCTTCCCTGTTTGTCACTGGGTATTCCTAGTGGGTTCTTTACAGGAGCTTCCTGGACAGTTTCTTATTTTCTGTGTTACTTCAATCACCTGAGTGAGGAGCGGTGTGCTGATTAAAAAAGAATACAAAGTCATGGCAGTTAAGGTTGTTTGCTCAAGTTGGTTTCTGGTAATAATGAAGTAGAATATTGAAGTGAAACAATAATGCAAGAAATAATATAGAAAGTGCTGATATAAAGATGACAAAATAGCTAAGAAAAAGCATATCTGAATTGATATGGTTAAGAGATGACTGATATTTTATGAAAAGTCGAGAAAATATGGGTGGGAAGGATGTTTCTTTAAGGCTATCTTTCAGGTAGTATCTGTCTGCAAGTGGAACCAATTTGCACCAAGACCACAGTTTTAATATAAGAGAAAAACACTTAGTTTAAGGAAACAAGAAGAATTTACCATGCACAGCAGGTTTGTCGTAGTGATGTTCAGATCTCACTGTACATGTGGCCCAATGCCCATGGATCCCTCTGAGCTGTGGGATGAAGAGTTTATCCATACACATCACTCTAGGAGACATTATATGAGCAAAACCAGACTTGACACTCAAGCTGAGCTGTGCTCCTCCTTTGCTTGCTTCTTTGCCTCCATAAATGGTTCTCTGCTTGGCATTGGACCTCTACACAAAATTTGATTTTTTGGGGTGTTCAGGTGTTTGCTAATTGCAGGTGGAAGACCACATTTTAGTTGTTGCCTATGAAAACAACACTTGTTATGAGCAATTTTAGTTCATGTAAATAACATCAAGCTGCTTGCCTTGGAGAAGATTACTTGGCTACAGGTTCCGAGGTACAATCTGGTGCACCCTAAGGACTCAGACAATTCTGCTTCTGCCAGCCTGACCTAATGGCAAACAAGAAAACAAGAACTTCTACCAAGCTGAGTTCTACCAGCGCATTTAAGTTCTCAGTATTTGTAAGCCCACAATTTTCTTTAATTTAATAATAGTTAATTGAATTTAATTTAATCAAAAATGAAAGACGGTAAGCATATGATTGATGAGGAGCCTCTAAAATGATGTTCCAGACTTGACTACCTGACAGACCATAAATTAAAATTTTTCTGATCTCTTTATAACAGTTTACATCCCATTACATGTTTTCTGTATTAAAAATTCCAGGATTCTTTTTCCTTATTTATTTACCTCAGATGTACAGATAACAAACTCCTCCTGGTCTTCATTTTACTTGACTGAAAACAAGTCAGTTTCATCTAAACTCACCTCATGTGTTGAGCTGGTCATTGCTTAGAGCATACCAGTACTTGTTCTTTACATCTGTTTTACCTCTGATTTCCTCATACCTAAATTTGTGTCATGAAAGCTGTATTTTGAATTGGGCATCACATGACATTCACATTTGCCTAATTCAACTAGAAGCAGCTTGACTGAAATATCTTTTAATCTTATTATTTTTTGCTGCTTCTCTTTGCTGCTTAATGACCTTGTTATGATTAGCTAAGGTACCTGTGATTCTCTCCTTCTCCTTCAGTTCTAGCTAATGCTAAAAATTCCTGTTATTTCCTCAGTTCAGGATCTTGTATTTTATTTTACCATTACATTTCTGTTTCTTTGTGTTTCAAGGTCACCTGGTTCTTCCTAGGTGTTATTCCATTTATCTGTTGAAAGGATTAATTTCATGGCTTTCTGTTATTGGTCACTTCCTTAATTCATTTTTTTATTAAAGAAATGAATGATAACAATGAAATAATCAAAACTCTAAAACACTGAGCAAAATTAGACAGTGAGCAAATTTCTTGAATACTGCTTTTCAAGGCAATGTCACATAATGTTCCCTCCATACTTTTTAAATCCTTTTCCGCTGTTCCCACTGTCTGTTTGTTCTGTAGTCCTAACTCCCGTATCCCTGTAATTTCTGAAAATGGGAAAACCAGTCTGCTCTGTAGCACAGTGGCTGAATTTCTTTCTAGTTGATCTTTTTGAGAAATGCAATACCTCTGATAGGAAATTAAGACATTTATTTGAGTTTTGTAACTTCAGCCTCCATTTCAATAAACAAGAATAGTATTTTCTGCAAGAATATAACTTCAGTAATTTCTTGAGCTACAACAGCAACCGGATCTTTCATTTTTATTAAACACAGAAAAATTCAATTAGTTAGTACCTCTTAATGTTTTTCCACTTTCATTCCATGAATATACTCTGTCCTGAACTTGTCTTAGCTATTTCTGAAGTTTTCATACTGAACAATTCTTTTCCTTTCTGCTTAATGTTTTGTTAAATGCTATATCTCAGCAGGCAGTTCCTAAGTTGAAGTAGTTATGTTCAACAGTCTTCTGGGTAACATTAAACCTGTCAGTCAGAATGAAAGCAGTGTATTTTTCTGTGTTGCCATGCAAATTCTAAATCCACTTAGCTGAGTTTTTTCTTTTTTGGTCTTTAAAGACTAAATAAAATTTATTAAATGCATAATGTGTTAGAGGCCCTTCAGCAGGCCAGTTCAGCTAAAATGTACACATTTAGAAGGGAATTCTGCCCTTTCTTGGATATGGAGATTATAGTTTAGCTTGAAGATGAAAGACTAACATCTGAACTTATAACTACATTATGCTTGTATTTCATCATGTTGTGGAGATGATTTTAAATTTCTTAGAGAAGTTTGTTTCATGATAATGGCGAATCATGTATATGAATTTTGAGTTATCCCTATGCCTTGCAATATAATCTGTTCTTTAAAAGTAATGATACGTTTCTTAATACAAAAATAACAAGGAAACAGAGCACTTGCAATTTTCTTGTCTTAAGCCATATGGTATCTGGTATGTGGGTAGCTGCCCAATGTAGGCAGGTCAGAAGAAGCCTCAGTTACTAATGTTACACCTCTGCAATACAGCCAGTTAAGACTCAGCTTCCTAAAGAAAGCTGGCATTGTCTTACATGTGTTGTCTTATCTCTTCTACCTTTTTGTGCTGAATGCCAAGCAAGGAAGACGACAAAGCTCTGCTCTGCCTCCAGTGTAAGCAGGAGATGGAACTGCCTGTTGTCAGAGTGTCCTAGTTACAGTGCTTGTATCCCCA
>VWYI01020234.1:318-73141 GCA_013399455.1 Anthoscopus minutus
AACAGAAAGGGCACATAGGCTTAATAAACACCACAGTACCTCCTATAAATAGGTAAGGGGATTACTGTGGGCTGGTGCTTGGGCTTTAGTATTTTTAGGATCACTTTGTGTCTGTAAGTATCTGTTCTCAAATAGCAAAAGGGAGGTATTTATTTTTTTCATGTGTTGACAGGAAGTTTTTAAGAATTGTCTTTTTCTGATGCAGATACCAAGCTGTAGTGGTAAACTAGTATCACTCAGTCTTCCTACTGCTGTTTGTCTTGGAAACAAAGGATCTTGTACTGACTTCTGTGTGGGTCAGAGTCAGCATTTCTTCCAAAGAACTGTATGGAAGTTGGGATGGAGGCCGTATTTTCAGTACAATAACTTAATTTTCAAGAAAACCTTACTTCCAGTTATGGGAATTTGACTATTATTTTATTTTTTGACTGATTTCTTCTGTTCTGATAATGAGCTATTTTTTAATGTGTGTGACTCCTTAAGAACAGTTTGTATGGAAATTTTCCAGCATGGTGGGGACGTTGGTTTTGATTTGAACAGTACTGAGAATATTAATTCAGCTGTTGGAGAAAGGTAACCACTCCCCTCTTTAGTGTGATCCTTGCCAGCTCCATGAATTTTTTTTCTTGTTGAAAGAGCATGGATGTTGAAATCTCCATTACTAATTTGTGTGTATGGCATGTATTAGCCATATTTCTGTGTTCTTTTTCTCATGAGTGCTTTCTCAAGTGTGAGTGCTGTCGTGATATGGCCCTTACATAAGGGGGATAGCTGGGCTCACACATTCATGACGTGGTTGGAAGGGATAATGCAAGCTGAAGCCATCTGCATGACCTGAGCAGCTCCCTATGTGTGTGTAATACCCACTAAAGGAGGGAGATGCTATGTTATGTACAAATAACTAAAAATAGCTGCTGTATTTAAAAAAAAAATTCTTAGTTGCTTGTTTTCTCATGGAAAATAATTCTGTCTCTGCTCTTTGACAGCAGGTGCCCACTTTAACCTGCTCCTCTAAATATTTTGAGCAGTTTTATGCAGCCAGTGTTGTCCAAATATTGCCATAGGAAGGTGCAATAAATCTGCCAGGTTGTTGCTCCTGCCCCTCTGAGTCCCAAAGCCAAGGAGGGCTTTGCTGCCAGGGCATGGCTGGAAGATCAAAAGCATCACAAGCACGTTTCTTCTCTAGCATAGGATTTTTGGAAATGTACCCCAGGGGTTAAATATAGGCATGGATTTTCCAGTAATCCAACTCCAAGGCTGAGCAAATGTAGTAAAGGGAACTTTCCCATCATCTAAGCCTTCCCCCACTTTGCCTGCGGAGTTTGTAACTTATCAGAAGCATATGTTTGGAAATTTAATCTGGTTTGATGTTACCAGGGTAACAGATGGGTATCTTCTGGCCCTAAACTGTGGTGCAGTTCCTCACAGCTGAAGGTCAGCTGAGTTGGAAGACATCCCCCAGTGTCCTGGCCAGTGACAGACACTAGCTTAGCTTCTGTGATGGCCTAGCAGGAACATGGCCAAATAGCAAGTTACGGAATGTTAAAAGAATTTTCTTTAAGCTCTCATGGTTTCTGTTGGTCATGTATGAACCCATGTTGTGATGTAGACAAGAATGATTTACTACAGAGATGATCTGCCAGGTTGCTTGTACTTAATCTGTCCTTCAGCCTCAGTGTATATGACTCTTGCTCCAAGATAAGATGGATTTAACTGTCTCTGTTTTTTTCCAGATACCCAGACTGTTATGCTGCCATGCTTACCATTTGTGCATGGTAATGAATGAGACAGATGTGGCTGGGTTAGAGGTTTCTATGCTGCAGAGCTTGAAGTCTAAATAAAATCACAAGCTCTCCACAGTGCCCCCTCTATCATCCTGCATAGAAAATAGCAGGATAAATAGAGCTAGACCAACCAGATCAGGAAAGACTGATAGTACATATCCTGCCATGAGGCATGGCAGTACCTTTAAACAGAGATTTGTTTCATTTCTGGAGGGGTTGGCTTCCAGAACTCTTTCTGCATGCAGTGGTAGGTGATAAGACAGTGTGTGCCTGCTGCACTGGATTGGTGTGTAAGGTATCTTTGGAGACATTGCTGCTGACACTCTTATTTCAATCCCATAATGGATCACCTTCATTGTCCCCAGTGGGCTGCTCTCAATTCTTCACCCTTTAAAGGGATGCAAAAATTTGTACATCATCTGTCTCTGAAAAAGTGTGTGGTTCAGTAAAGAGCAACAAAGTAATTTTTATGGAAAAAATTAAATGTATGAGCTTCACTATAAAGACAGAATTAGATTCTGTTTGATCATTTATGTCACAGTTAAATGGAATTACTGCATTTTGAATACCTCTGTTTCTGCCCAACCTGTATGCACTAAATACATGAACCAGCAAATGGGTTGAAGGGCAAGGGTCATTCCACATGTGTATATGGAGATGTCTGTGGCTTCCACTTATATATTTACACCTACACCAAAGTTTAGAAGCACCATTACCATAATTTTCTGCTATGACCATTACTGATGTCAAATTATTTCATAAATATACCTTTTTGGAATGCTTTATAAACACACAGCTTCTTCTTATGCTTGGTGTAAGTGGAGAAAGCTAGGAAATCATGGACAAGAACCTTTTCTAACTAAGAAGAAAATTTAGGTTGATTTGAAGACAGGTGGAAGTAAAAATTTATTTATTATTCTCCTTCATCTTGTTGCTGTAAGAATTAAGGCTCTTTGTATGGAAATTACTTCGCATGCCTGGGTGTTTCTTTTTACAGGACATGCAGTGATCAGCTCTTCACAGTGGAGTATATGCAAACAGATCATTGCTGTTACAAAGAATTAAACAGTCCAGAGAAATAAACTTTTTGTCTCTGTGTCTCATCACAGATCTTTCATTTCCAGCTATTGCTTATACACTGTAACTGTGTGATAATGGTTATTTTAATTAGCTACTCCTTGAAGGTAGTGCACATCTAGAGGATTTTATTCTGGTTTTTGTGCAGAGCTATTTTTACATATACAAGCACTTGTTCTGAGCAGTTATGCAGGGGAATTTCAGTAGATGTTATCCATGATCAGGTGCAAGGAAGGAGGGGGCACATATGTGTTGGTGCCACTGGAACAAATCCCTTGAGAACAGGTGAAGCTGAGAGCCCCAGGCCTGCAGACACAAGAATGCCTGTCAGCCCAGTGCTATGCCTGGGAATGAGCTGTGCCCACAGCTCCCTTCCCAGGAACCTTCTTTTGAAATAAGCAACTGTCAGTGACTGCATTGCAGGAGGTTCTTTCTGAACCAGTTTCATTAAATTCTGGATTCCTGCTGAAAATTCAAGTTAATGATATGCAGAGCCTTCAACATCTGAGCTGATGTTTGAGGACAGAGAGCAGCCAGCGCTTAGTGCACTGAGTGGTGTTGGTGCCAGTCCTTCCTTTTAAGCATTTGTGCACTCTGAAAAATACTGGTTTATGTGAATTTCAAGGATGTTTTAGAAAGAAGTCCACTTTTGCCAGATATTGGTGTTATTTTAGATTGAATCATAGAATGATGAAATTATTTGCCTTGGAAGGGATTGTAAAGACCACCTAGTTCCAAACTCCCTGCCATGTGTAGGGACACCTTCCACTATCACAGGTTATTCCAAGCCCCATCCAGCCTGGATACTTCCAGGGATCCAGGGGCAGCCACAGCTTCTCTTAGCAACCTGTGCCAGGGCCACACCACCCTCTTAGGGAAAAATTCCTTCCCAATGTCAAATCTAAACCTATGCTTTCAGCTTAAAGCCATTCCCCCTTTTCCTAATTGCACAACATGTAACTTTTAGCCTGGGAGCCCCAGATAGGAAAGGGTCTTCCATGAGCAGCCAGGGAAGGTAGAAATAATGCATCCATGAGAGTCACTGCTATCCTCATTATGGGTTTCTTGAGCGCAGCCATGGCTTCTCTCCACCTTCTCCTCTTTTCAGTTACACGTGAATAGAGATTCAATGCCAAGAAATGCAGTTACTGTGGTATATGCTAAAATATTGTCAAGAGTTTTGTCTATAACCTAAATTAATAATTCTCCACAGGCAGGATTCTTTGTTGATACTTGTTTTGCAAAGTTGAGCTTGTTGTTGCTTAATCATAATTTAGAGTATCTCAAGATTTCAAATTATTCACAAATTATCCACTTTAACTTTTCAAAGGTCTCATTCTGAAGAGCTAATCCAAAAATATTTCCAGGGATTTTTCATGGAAACTGCTCTTTACTTTTCTTTTTTCCCATGAGAGACTTTCATTTTTAAATAAATAAACCTGAAAAAAACCAACCTGAAAGAAACCTGAAAAGCTGAATAAAGCAGGAGCATTTCTGTAACCCTCCATGTGTCCCTCCCTGAGTGGATCAGCTTTGGCAAACCTTGGGAGTTGCCCTGGATGGCCTGAATCCATTCACAATACAAATTTGCCCCTTGGATGCTCTTTGTTATTAGGAGTCTTGGCCAGTGTTTTGAAGCTTTGAAGCACAGTTTTCTCTTGTGGGGTTCACTGCCTCATTTCTATTCACACTGGGCATGTTGGGAGTGAATGTTGAATATCTGTCCCATTATTTCTGCAGGAAGATCTGGAAACACAGGATAGCAAAGGTTTTACCAGGATCAATGAGAAGAGGATGCGTGAGATGATGCTTAGGCTGGTTCTCCAGCCTTAGACTTGTGCCCAAACTCTCCTTGTCTTTAAAAACCCAAAGTAAAGCAATTTTAAGAGAACTCTTCATGTATATTTGAGCAGATTTTTGTTTCTGTGGATATATCTGCCACAACCTGACTTCAGAATTTGGATTAGCTTCATCTGCCCTTGCGCTGCATCTTTATTTCTAAGGTGCCCATCAAGTTCTGTGAAAATCCTGAAATTTAATTTTGGCTGACATTTTTATCCAAGTAGTCAGGAACAGTAGGTGAACACTGGGAGCAATGTATTATTTTCTTTTTTAAAAGATACGTTTTGAATGGGATAACTACTAATGAAGATTTATTTCAAACAGAGCGATAAGAGTTAATATCTGTATCCTTCTGGGACAAATGGAATTTGTAGTTCTGCATTGGTATTTTTTAACATATAATTATGTTAGAAAAATGAAATATTATTGGAATGGAGAGCCCTTCCTCCCCCAAAACTCTGGGGTTCTAGGGATTGTCAATGTAATGACTTAAAATTTTAAGGCGCTTTGTAAACTTTAGGATATAAAAATATGAGAGTAAAAGCCTTATTCAAAAAAACAGACAAGGAATAGATTTTGTCTTAAGAAACAGCTTGTGTTAGGCTATTTCCTTGTTTCTGCACTGTATGTGAAGTCTGCTGGAATAGTGAGTGAACATTTGTGAGGCCTTAAAAACTTCCATATGAATTCAATCTTTTTTCTTTTGAAAATTAATATACTACACATAACATTGAGCCACAAGTTACATGGAAACACTGGTTTCAATATGAGGAGTGAGTTTTCTGTATAAGCTTTTCAAAACAGAGGTTTTGCATCACAATGTGAGAAACTTCCCCTGATGTGTAAGTGAAGGAACCTACAAGAAGTTGAATTCTGGTCTTTGTTTTAGAAAAACATCTGTGTCTGTGCCAAGGGCAGCACAAGTTATCCTTTACCTTGTATATATCACTTGGCAGAGTTGGACAGACAGCTTTAGCTGGAGGTAGTGTCCATACTCAGGTTTTTGTTAGATGTAGTCAATGTTCAACATGTCAGTGCCCACCTATGAGTCTCCAGGCTGCAGGATGGAGATATTTTGTGTTTGGGTTTTGTTTATTTGTTTCTGGCATATCCTGTTCGGCTTATACAGGCCAGGGCATGTTTTCTCTCTAGCACTGGCAAGAATAGAAATTTAAATTGCTGCTATATGACAGGCACAAAGACTTGTGTGATGATCTGGTCTAGGACAGTTCTCCATGTACAACACTTAGCCTCAATGCCTTCTGTTCCTGCCATGTCAGGTTATTCATGTTAAGAGGAAGTTTTCTGGTAGCTTTTTCTTCTCTAAATATGAGAATGGGAGTGATGGCACTTGATATGTTACGTCTGAAGAGAAATTTAATTTCACAGGGTTGGGTTTTTTTTTCTCACTATCTCCTAATTAAAAGAAAGGAGGAAGAGGAACGGCCAGAGGCTGGCAGCCCCTCTGGTGTGGGCTCAGCAGTCCTTGGTTGGCATTTAGGGACATTTCAGAATACATACCCATCATAAAAGGACGTGGAACTGATAGTATACATTGATGATTCATTACACCTGAAGTAATTTGAATGTGGCGATCTAAAATTGCAAATTCATTTGGATTATTTTGGCTGGGAAGTTTAATAAGGCTTAGTTTTGGTTAGCCCTGGTAGTGTTTCTGAGTGAGACAATCACTGTGGGTGGCTGTGCTTTGTTTCCCTTCTTTTATACAACTTTCCTCTGTTTTGGGTAGGCAGGGAATCGGAGCATCCAGCTGCCATCTCTCCTGCTTTGCTTCTCCTGTGTTAAACGTTGCTGACAAAGCAAATGAGAAATCAGAACTGTCAGCCAAAAAACAGTTGTAGCTCACAGTGAAACAGAAAATATCCACTCCCCTTTGGCAAATCCAGTGCTTTCTCATTTGCTTAAAGGGTTTAAGCAATATGTGGACTTGGCAAAAAAAGGGCTCACAGAGTCTGGGTGATGATTTGCTGCTGAATGCTGTAATTACAAGGAGACAATTCTACTTTGTGTTGGAAGTCACCAGGATGCGGAGTCATAGGGGTTTTGCTTAGAATTTTAGAATGATTTGTGTTGGAAGGGACTTTAAAGACCATCTTGTTCCAATTCCCTGCCGTGGGCAGGGACACCTGTCACTATCCCAGGTTGCTCCAAGCCCTGTCCAACCTGGCCTGGAACAATTCCAGAGATGGGGCAGCCACAGCTCTGTGCCAGGGCCTCACAACCCTCACAGGGAAGAATTTTTTCCTACCATTTAGCTGAGATCTATCCAGAAACTTCTATCATACACACATCTAAATGGTCTAACTATCATTGCTTGCTATCTCCAGCCCTGTCTGCAGTAGGGGCATCTTTCTCCAAAAAGCAATATTTTCATATTATTAATAGTAAATACAGCAGGGGCCAGGGGCAGAATCCTTCCTTGGAGCTTTTATGAGTGAAATTCATGACATGTTGCATTGTTGGGAAGTCAGCTGTCCAAACAAGCAACATGGTTTCTGATGTATTAGGCTTATTCAGCCAAGATATCAGGGTTCTTGACTCAGGTTGGCCATTGTTGTGTGGGAAGGACCTTCTTACCAGCACTAAATTTTAGTCATTTCAGCTATAGTTCTGCATTCAGTGTTCCACTTTCTTCTTGGATTTTCTCTAATTTCCTCCTGTTTTCCTTTTCGAGCTATATTTTTCCTTCAAGATCAACCAATTCCTCACATTTCTGCCATGCTGCCATGTAATGTTAATATCACAAATACAGTGTAAATCTTAGCAGAGTCATTGATGCCGTTATATCTTTCAGTTTTATTCTTTTTGTGAATTCCTTGTACATGCAGTGCTGTACATCCCCTCAGGATTTTATCCTAGTTCTTCATTTTCTGAATCTAAAGGGTATACTTTTGCACATCCCCGTCACTCCTGCTTTGTTTCATCATGCCTGATGAAATTAGGGTATTTTCTATACCAGTACCAAGACCCCCTGTTTCTCACAGCTTTTAGCCAGACATTACCACTGGTGTGGCAATGCAGCCCATCTGACCTTTCATACGGCAGTGAGGTTTCAGGTTGCTCAACCTGTGGTGCAGATACAGACCTGAGATGGAGAATCATCCATCAGTCTCAGGATGGGAGTGATTTATCTTAATTCAGTGGCTACAATGCTCATAAAAACTAGGAGGTTATCCCATAGGAGAAATGGAGTGATTTTAAAGGGGACTCCCTGGATCTGAATAGGATGAGATTAGGACTTCAGCAAAGATTGCTCAATAGCACCAAGAATGATGACATGGATGGGACCTCACTACCCAGATGTAAATCTCAATCCTGTGCTCACTGTCCTAAAAGAGAGTTTATGCAAAGATGAAGGACTTGGGAAGAGAAACAAGCAGAGCACAACTGAGAGAGGTACTGCAGATCTGGAGTGGGCGTGAGGTACTGCTTATCTTTAGTCACTAATCTGCTTATTTGGAGAGGAGACATCTACCCACAGCTGTGGAAGTCTGGAAGTGTTCTTGGAATGATGCAGCTTGTTAAGTGTAGCAAGTGCAGGTAGTAGGAATGGATCGATCCTTTTATGTGGTGTTTATTCTTGAAAAGGTGAACTTTAGTTTTCCAGCCAGTTCCCCAGTCACCTCAATAAAAGAGTCATGTTGAAAACTTGAAAGGGTTGTTGAGTGCTAAAGAAGGAAATGGACTTTTGGATCATATTGAACAGTGGATAAATGAACCTCTGAACTGCACCCTGCTCCATGCTTTAAGGTTTGAGCAGTACAGAAAATGTATTCTTTGGTACCTCTCTGGGTTTTGGAGTATATAATTTACTTAAAGTGTACTATATACTTTGTCTATATTATTTCTCAAAGTATAACGAGGTTGATAAAAGTATTTCTAATTGTTGACATCACAGTTCAGCAATGCAAATAACTTACCACTCTCCCCCTGACAGAAGAAAATGTTTATTGTTATAGTTACAGACAATAAATTAATGTACCCGGAGAGAAATCTCCATGTAGGAGGTTTCCTGGCAGCTCACCTGGTGCTTTTTTGTTACTTTGAGAAGGACAGGGAGCTCAGGTCATGTGCTGGGAGTTCAGATTATAAAGTGCTGCCTTGGCCCTCACTTGTGTATTTTTTGAGGGCAGGCAGGAGCTGACAAGGCATCTGGATTTTTCATGTTTCCTTTTGATGTCTCCACACTTCACAGAATAAAGGTAGTTATGTGAGACCAAGTGTGGGGCTTGGTGTCTGTCTCCTTCCTTATCCAGTGGATGCAGTGTTTGCTTGCAATGTTTAAGAAATTATTAAATTAACGTTTGAGAGATGGTCAAACACAAAGAGTCTGTTTTATCACTTGCTGATTACCATGGCTAAATAAAAATCGCTCAACTGTATCATCCAAGAGTATTTTGTGTAACCAAATACAAAACATGGTATTTCCTCAAATGTTCCTTGCAGCCCCTCAAGGTGTCCAGGGTTAGATTTTTGCATGGAAGTGCTTTGGTCTGGGGTGGGGACTGGCATCTCTCTGTGTCTTCTGGTTATGACAGCAGAGCTTCAGTGGGAGCTTGGTGGGAAATCAGGTTTCTGCAAGAAAACAGGTTACTGCAAGATTCTTATTGTAATGTTGAGACAGTGTGGAAAACATTCCTGACTTGTCCAGCCTCTCTGGAGTTCACTTTCTTTGGGAGGGTTTGAGTCCAGTCTGTGTATAGATAGGAACTGGAGTTGTGTATAGCAGCCGACAGCCAGACCTGTTGTGCACAAGTCCTTACTGGGTGAAAACTGATTTTATCCCAAGGAACTTGTTCCCATTGTCCCATCTCTGTGAGGGGCAAGACATGCCCCTCAGCGAGTGGCCTGGTGTTTCTGACACATGGGGAATGCCATGAGGAAACACGTTTCAGATTCCAGCTAGGGTTTCCAGTTACAGCTTTTATATTCAGCTCTTGGTGTGGCTGGAAACTTTTGCCAGCTGTCAGTGTCCAGAGCAAGTGGCAATCTGCCTTCTCAAACAAATGGCCTCCATGTTTATTTTTGGTTCTGTGTTTGTTACACTTGTTGTCTGTTACAAATCCTGGCGCAGAACATCCTTGACCCTCGAGTAAGAAATGCAGTGATTGCCTGTTGTGATTAGGGCTTGGAATAACCTGCTTCATGGATATGCAAATAACAGAAAGCCTGTGGAAAAATCAGTTTATAGTCAGTGGAATAATCCATTTAGGACCTCAGTAACTGAGAGGGTTTATGCTATGGTTTCCACATCGCAAGCAAAGGTACTTTTTATGGGATGCAAAGACTGAGTGCACTCAAGGGTGGCGGTAGATGGAAGTAAATAATTGTTACAATGCATTTTCTTTTTGTATCTCCTTTTGTTCTGTTTGTTGTGTTTGTTCTTGAACAGATTGAAAACATAGATGCATGCCTGAGTTTCTTGGCTGCTAAGGGGATTAACATCCAGGGGCTGTCAGCAGAAGGTGAGTCCACTGTTTAAAATTTCATGTTAAATGAGGAACCTGAATTACTACCTGTGATTGCAACTAGAACATGAATGTAATGGAAGATTAATAAGGTCAATTTAGACTTCTGACAATCTTCTTTTTTTCCCCATTTCAGTGTGAAAGGTAGATTAAATGCATATCTCATTTCTACACAGCTGACTTGTAAAAATAATCAATGAGATCAAATTCAATTTTAGTCACTTCTTTACTACTTTCTGTTTAAAACCAGAAATTTCTTACCTCAGTTCTATAATTTGCACATTGATCAGTGTATTTTATAGATATAAATGAACTGCTGTCAGTTGTTTGCCTTTTCAGAAAAAAAAATTTTCTTGTTTCCAAGTGCACAAAATAATCAAATCCAAATGTTTTGAGCAAAAACAAAAACAAGCAAACAAAGAACCCCCCAAAACACCCCCAAAAAAACCAAAATTAAAGAAAGAAGACATTTTGACCTCTAATTAATCACTCTACTTTTGAAGAGCATCAGAATTTTTCTGAAACCAAACTAGTTTTAGTCTATTCCTTTATGCGAGGATGTATGGTACCTGTTGGCTCAGAAGCTGTTTAGCTATTATCTTATTAAGAGGTCAGACAGATTTCTGTCATCCTCAGCACCAGCATTCACTTGTATTTTCATTTAAATATTCTGCAAAAGCAGTTTGGTTCAGTAGCTGAATACGACATCTCCATCCAGTGCTCTACGGAACAAATAATTGAATGTGTGGCAACAGGTGAGACTTTGAAGTTACATTGATGACTGAGTCTCTTCACAAACTTAATTTGGAGGAGAATACTGCAGCAAAATAGCAGATGTTTAGTATACATTGTTCTGACCTGACTACACCACAGCTAGCAGAAGAGGAGGCTGAATGTTAGGTGTATTCTTAGGCTGGATCAGAACAGCAGTAACAAATATTTTCTTCCAAAGAGAAGCTTTACTATTGTCCACCTGAGTGCTGCCAGCATTATATGCTTCAGTTGCTCAGTTATAATCAGAAGGATTCTCATGTCAAGAAAAGAAATCGTGAGCTAAAACTTCAAACAGCAGGAAATTTGTTTGCCAGGAAATAATTAAAAAGAAAATGCAGCTGAGTTGGTTGTAAAAGCCAGTTTTGACCTTAGCATGGAAATATTGCAAAAAAAAACCATTTCATGTTATTTACCTGTCTTGATAGAAGGTAAAATCTAAGTGAAATAGCAGATCAGTGATGAGTAAACTGCCTGAGAGTACAAAGTTGGCAACGTGGTATTGCTCATGCTGGGGAAGGGACAGCATGATTAATGCTCATGGCTCTCCTGCCAAGTCACAAGCCAGGCCCGGCAGGATACATGTTATCCCATGGCTTCCCTAATTTGGGATTTCTGCCTTTCTTTTACACTATCTAGGAATTAGTGTATTAAATCACACAGAAGCTAAGAAGGGACCAGTAATGTTTGCTGCCAGCATATGAATGGGAGCATTTACTGGCACCACCACTAACATTGAAGGAAGAAAGTGACAACTAGAGAAGGGGGAGGGAATTAATATATTTTTATAAAATTAGTTAAAATACTTGAATGCAACAGTAAAGGAAATTTCTCTTTCTAGTTCCTCTAGCACTGTGTTGAGGAACACAGAATCATTTCAAGTGAGGAATTTTGTTACCAAACAAGCCAGTGTTTCTGCAAGTTGCCAAAACCTACTAGGTCAATTGAAAATAACTTTATTTACTTCACTGGCAGATCCTCATCTAGGAGGAAGGAAAAGGTTGTGATTGCTTCCAAATGGGAATAATCACCAAAGTCTCCTGGTTTTGTTAAGAGCACATACTCAATAGTGCAGCTTCAGTGTGGAGGGAAGTTAATAATTCAAATTGGGAATTTGGATGACTCCTAAATGTTGAAATAATTTTGGCCTGCATGTGTCATATCCTTCCAGTGTTGAATAATCCTGCTTTGATATGTGCATGCCATTTGCACAGATGTTTTGATGGATTTATGCAGTGGAGATGCTGAGCATCTGCAATCACTGATGATGATTGTGCTCTGCTAGAGGCTTCCCTTCCCCAGCAATGTGGAGGTATCTCCTTATGAAAGATTCTTAAACATCTAAAATCTCCATTTGTAGTTACTAGAGAAAACTACGGAGAGCCAGAGACCTCTTTTCACTTCTTTCTGCAAATTTTTATTGTTCATTCTTTGAACTGTCTGTCCATACCCCTGCTCTTAGACTTGTTCTAGACTCCTCGAATTGCAGCTGCCCTGTGAAGCTTGCTCTCCTTCACACAATATCACCTTGCTCTCAAGATAGTGAAGATCTTGGAGGACATAAATGTGCAGTAGAAACTCAAATTGATATCACAGATAAGCAGCTGCACATCTTTTGGATAACAGATGAGCTGGATAATGATCAGCTGAACACATGGAACAGTGATGTAGGGGAAACAAGCACCAGCAGGGATATCCCAGGATGGAAATCAGCAAAGAGTGGATTTGTGGGATTTCCTGTGAAAACCAAATTCAAGTTTCCTCTCAAGTGTCTGGAGTGTTTGTTTCCAGTATCCAGGACAGTAATTTTTGGCTCCACATTTAGAATGGGTGAGTGACATTCTTGTCCTTATTTAAGTCAATATACTGGAGCTGACCTTGGACTGGAGAGGACTTGAAGCAGGAAGCATTTGAGACTCTGCTGGTGTGCAGAGTGCAGGGAGGCTGAAGGTCTCCTTTTTTATTAAGTGCAGGGTAGAACTGCCAGAATTACCTCAGTTTTTAAGATAAAAGAAACAGAGATACCTCTGAAAGTCCAATTTAAAATGTTTTGTTTCAAATCCAGAGGGAAAGAGACTGCTTTAACTCATTAAGTGTTCTTCTGATTGTTTGGTCAGAACCAGCTTGCTCTTCTGATAAATTCAGCAGAAAACAGGCAGCCATAGAAAGCAACAAGTCATAGGTGGGTTATTGTTATAATTGCCTCTCACTTCACATAGAAATCAGTTTCCAGTTGCATATAGCTTTGCTAAATTTAAACAAGCAGATCCATGGTAATTTCTTTTATCCTCTGGCCTGTATTTGTGCAGTTAAGCTTCCCAGTGCCTCTGGATTTGTTTTAGTTATGCTTCAACCTGTGATTAAATGCTATTTTCCTTACAGTTCCCATGAGTGATTTGAGTTCTTTACTGGAGATAAGGAAATCCTTTTTACTGTGTTCTGCTGTATTTTGTGTCTATTCTACTTCTATCCCTGTCTTCCCAAGCTAAACACAGATTATTGAAGGGAACCTGCAGATTAGAGAAGGAACCTGCCTAGTGCAGTGAGAGGAGGCTGGGTTTGTGCATGGGAGCAGGAGTGGGCTGGGGAAAAGGGGAACAGGCAGGATTGGGACCCTACTGTTCTAGAAGAGACTAAAATTGGCCAAGAAAACAAAGGAAGACTGAAAATGGCTGCTGAAGGATGTTGAGAATGATAGTCCTTTAAACAAGAGAATGAAAGGTCAATGGTAGGAGAGAGCACTGATGGAGGGGCCAAGCTGCAGGGGGAAACTAAGTCAAGAAATATGGGTCTGGGTGATGACCAGAGCCACTTAGAGAAGGGCTAATGTTCTCTGAAGACATGGGCATGGGTTGAGACAAATTCAGAAAGAAAGTAAAGTATATTAGTGGCTGGGAAGGTAAAATAGACTGAGGTGCAGACAGACAAGGAGACCAAAGCTGGAAGCTGGTACAGAACAGGAAACAACAGTTTTAAACCACGAGCCTCAGATCTGCTGGGTAAAGTGCTCAGGATTAGGAGTAGAAGCTTGTTTATACATCACAGATGAGCAGTGTGAGGAGAAATGTGTCTGGGAGAGGGAATAAGGGATGGAGTGGGGCCCAGCACAAACTCAGAGCAGCCTTTCAGTCAGAACTGGAAACAAATGAAAATTCTGGTTCTTTCCTTTTTTCTGGGCCACTGTCTTGCCACATGTCCTTGTTTCTTTCTCACAGGGCAACAGTCAGCTTTTAGTTCAAGTGATCTGTACTACACGTTTCAGCTGTTTGATGTAGCTTTCTAAATTCACTTTTTAAATTTAGGAAATTAAACATGATAAGTAATTAAGGTTGTCTGCAAGGAAGAATTTGCCCTCTTGTATATTAATTACGATACAGTGGTTAAGTGCATGGTCTGATACACATCTTCATCTTTGTATTTCTATTTGCTTTTGCATTTTTGCATTTGATATTGCATAGAAGAGCAGAATGACATTCAGGAATTGATTCATTCATTAACTGTCAGGCTATCTTTGGGTACATTGGGTACCCATCCCATATCATCTTGTGACAATATCAAAGCTGGTAATTATCTGTTTGAATATTGCTATGTCACCCAGTAATCATATTTTCTAGTGCAAAACTTGCATCAAATTTTCTTAGTGGAAACAATTATTCTGATATTCCAGAAATACGTGTGAGAATGGAGTAGTTTCCTCCTTGTTTAAGTTTAGGACTGAGAAATCATTTACAGTGTGCTGTCCTTAATACAGTTGTTGTTGTGGGGGTTCTGTTTTGGGGTTTTTAGCTATGTTAGTTTAAGGGAAAGATTAAAAGGGACTTGCTTTTTAAGCACATTGTCATTAACAGAGAACTGCATCAGAAATGTGAGATATTGCTCAGTTGCCATAGGGAAGAGATTGGTTATTTATTTGTCATTGGTGCTCCCTGGCAATCAACTGTGATACCAATTAGTTGTGCAGAAAGAAACTTATCCTAAAGGGTATCCCAAAAGAACTCAGTTCAGTGTTCTGGGGATGCAGTGGCTGACCTGTTGCACTGTTAGAGAGAAAGTATCCACTGATGGCTGACGAGTGACTTCTTAACTTTGCCTTACAGAAATCAGGAATGGGAATCTAAAGGCCATCCTGGGCCTCTTCTTCAGCCTGTCTCGGTACAAGCAGCAGCAGCAGCAGCCCCAGCACCATCTGTCCCAGCAAGCAGGGCCTCCTCCATCCCAGTGCCAGGTGGGGGTCCTTCAGCAGCAGGTGCCAGCTCCACTCCAGACTCTGTGCCAACAGCCCCCACAAGCTGAGCAGCATCAGTTCAAAGCACAACCAGAAATGCAATCCAGGTGGGGAAATATCCTTAAAGCTGGGATTTTCTTCATTATTTATATTTTTTGGTTGTTTTTTTTTTTTTGCTTCTCATTGCAGGTCTTAAAAAGCCAAAGAAACTCCTTTATTTAGTTCTGCTCTAGAATGAAGTGTGTTGGGAATGGAATGCTGGGTAGCAATTGACTTTAAGCCTTTGGAAATCAAAGCAAGTGTTTAAATACATTCTCAGTGCTGGCAATTTGCAGCACAATGGTTATAACTTGCCTGCTGGACCAAGTAACCACAGGATTGTAGAAGGATATTTTCTCACTATTCCTTTTACTTCTTTCTGCTCACAAAGAATGTACATTGATTCCCTTAGAAAACATATTTTAGGCATATGAAAACCAATTTTGAGTTCTCAGATTACAAGTCCTCGCTAAGAAATGGAAGAATTACCTTCCACTGTGGGGAAGTGTTACTCTGACAGTGGTAAAAGAAATAGAGCTCATAATGCCTGATGGCAATCAAAATCAAATCTAGACTTTTTGGTCGAAAATAATATCCCATTGGCTTTACATGAAAAATAATTTTCATAGTTGATGTTTGTTGGCACTCCTAGATCAGAGTACAGATGAATAGAAAGGGGTTTTGTTACTTGAATGTTTTTAATACTAGGAGAGCTCTGCTCAGGTTGGACTAAAAGCAGTTTTCTGAGTCAGTACCACAGTAAATGCGTGTGCAGCCTTCTATTGGTCTGACCCTTGCACTGCTAAAATAGGGAGAGTTTAGTGGGGATAAGAAGCAGAATTAAAAGCAGAAATCATATTTGCACAATTACTAAAGTATGAAGGCTTTTTGTTTTTACATATCTCACATTGAGCCTTGTTTGTGTTAACACACCTTGAGGTGAACGCTGGCTAAGTGCTGCCTTTTGAGGGATATAAACAGTTTAACTGAAGCTTTCCAAGTGAGACAGAGGTTATTTAGGTTTGGCTTTTATGTCTTTCTTCACAAATTATGGTCATTTGGGTGTAAACAATAGTCTTGTATAGTTGAAAAACTATAGTAGTGTTACTACAGCATGTATAAACAGGAAATAATTACTGTCAACTAAAGATGAATTTGAAGAGATTTCTCTAGCTTTTCTGTCAAACATGCAGAGATGCTGAATACTGTTTTGTTATTTTTAGTCCATTGTGTAGATTGTGCTGGGTTTCAAATAATTGCAAAATACGTATATCCTGGAGATCTTCAATGTCATATTTTATTGTTATGTACGAAAGTCAAATTGCTCGCATTTCACAGAAAATATATATAATAAAGGAGCAAGAAGGAAAAGAGAAATAGAATTGGGGGTTGCATGCAGATTTGCATGTTCATTACTCTGTAAAAACAAATTAATTTCAGACTGTAGTGGTTTTAACCTTAAGTCATACTTGGGCAAGAAGCTTTATATTTATTCCTGTGAAATTAATTTTAAACCCTTTTCTTCCTAAAACCAGTTACTAAGTTCAGTGGCTTTAAAAGACAAAAGGTTTCTTCAATATTCTCTTCCGCTTTTCTTTCCTGTCGCAGTGCATCTCCCAGGGACTCATCTCAAAGCAAAATCATCCGATTCACTCTTGGTCAGAAAAGGTCTTCTAGGTTGGCATTTCTTCATCTTCTGCAAAGCATGAAAAATCCTTTTGCAATATTTCTGGGTGCATGTTTAGGGTTCCTGTCAGAAACAGTTTGTTACTAGGCCTATACAAACGGCTGAAATGGGAAACTTTTAGATGGTTTTAATTTTTTTCTCCTTTTTTTTGAGGTGTGGAATGCATTTTACCCCTCAAGGAAATAATTTTATTTTCCTGTTCTTAGGAGCTTTAGCTTTTGAGAACAAAACATGGTTCTGGGAGTTCTCACCCCACTGTATTAGTTATATTTTGATCTGCGTTATTGAAATTAGAGAATCATAGAATGTTTTGAATTGGAAGTGACCTTAAAGATCATCCAGTTCTATCCCCCATCTGAGCTGCATCAGGCCAGTGTCTCAGCTAGTGAGGAGGGTGTAATGTGCATGATGTGAGCCCCAACAGCACTGTGTGGCTTTTGCTTATCAGAGCCCCTGCTCTCCCCAGTGCTCTCACACTCAGCACCTGTAATCTGCCTGGAAGTGAATCACAGGTATTTCAGTCCATTTTTTCCCTGGATCCCAGCATGACTTGCATGCCAGCTCATCTGTCCATCTCATCTCAGTGATCATAAGGGTTGCTGTGGTTATTAATCTGGGTAATAATCCTGTTATTTTACTGTTATATTTAAACGTTTGACTAGAATATAGTTTTACATTGGTAAATTATACCATACCATTTTTGCTAAGCTTGTGAGCTATAGCTTATGACCTTTATTGGGTTTGTGTAGATTGTTTTTTCTGCTGTATAATTTAGCTTTATTTCCCACATCATATTTCTTATATGCTAACAGTGAATCTCTGCAGAATAATCCCTGTTAAAAACTTCCCTGTTTCCTTTTCAAGTTCTTCTTGGTTGCCATAATTATGGCTTGGCAGCTCATATTTGCTTAGCAGAGGTGGTGAGGACTAGCAAAAGAGAGTGTTCTCCAAGCTCAGTATCTTCTCTGTAAATACGAAGAACCCAGAAGTGTTTTCCTGAACCTGATTTTTTTCCTTAAAGTTCACAGGCACTGCTGTGAAGTACCTTGACCTAATACCAAAAGCAAGGGCTTACAACCAATTAGTTGAACTACAGTGGGGAAAAAAAAGTCTAAGAGAAAGAATATCTTCAAGAGTGCTTTTTTATTCTTGGTGTGTTTTTATTGGCAGTGACAATACTGACTCCAATGGAAAACTTTTCACTTCTTAAGTGGTTACATGGTTTGAAGAGCTTTGTTTACTTTAAAATGTGTCAGCTTTGCAAAACCTGTGTGGATATGTGTGGGGAGCCTTTTCTTATCCATCAGTACAGGAATATTGTCCCTTCCCTGCTGCTGGAAAATTCCCCTCCCATACTGGGCCCTTGTAGCCATCCTGGGGTGTGTGCCCCATACTCAGCATTTCAAAACTGGGTGGCAGCTTTGGGCTGAGGTACCTGTAGAAAACCTAGCTCATTTCCTGTCAAACCAAATGAACTTTTCATGAGCTTCTTTGTCTTGGTGACTTTTTCAAAAGTTTTCAAACAGTTGTTTTTGTCACTGGTTGCCCTCAGATTCTTCCCCTGAGGTCACCCCTGTAGTGGATGAAGCCTCTCTGGGGTTTTCTCCTGGGCCCTTTGCTGCAATGATGAGTATGGGCAACTTTTTAGCACCCCCCTAGTGCTGGAAAAAGCTGGATAATTTGAGAGAATGGTCTAAAAGTCAACCTCAGAACCATGATGTGCTGTGGTGGTTTGAGCTTGTAAATGAATTTTCGCATTTGTATTTGAATGATGCCCTCATGTCTTAAATTCTTTTGAGCTTTGAAAGCATGTGCATGCAGCTGCTGACATTTTGGCTTTTTCTTCATGTTTCTTTTCATGTTTTCTATTTCTTCAGTAGTCTTGGATTAATCAGTTTATTTATGAAGTCCTGCTAGGTTCCTCCCTGACTTCTCTTCCTTCTCTCAGGGTACAATGATAATTTGGTCAGTTGCATCTCCACTCTCTCTGACAACTGGGACTTCTTCCTTTTACCTTACTATTAACACAAGTTATTTAAATAGATTTTTGTATTTTATATAAAGAAACTTCAAAAAGATTCTATGTGTGAATGTTGGTTTTGAAGTGTTCTGGGATGTGATGCCAGTGGCTTTCCTGATTTTGTCAGGCTTTTTAGAGAAGTCTTCCACCTTCCTTTTTGCCTGAAAAGCATAAAAAATTGTCTACTTACTCCAGAATAACTACATTTTTTTCCTAGTTAATCAGCTATATCTGGTAGATACAGGCTATGGTAAGAAAATGCTGGAAGAGACAGATGCCTGGTTTAAACCAGAGGCTTATACCAGCTCACTGATAATATGGTTACTCTAGAAGAGGGTACTGAAGCTTTAAGTGATTTACGTAGGCTCGAATAATTAAACCAAGTTAAGTTTTTGCTAGGCTTGGCTGCTGAGCTTTATAACTATCAGGGCAGAGATATGAAGTGTTTCTCTACAAGGGAAAAGACAAGCCAAGTTCCATCTCATTGTTATTTCTGAAATAAGGGTGGCCCTTATGTGGGCAGCATGTGATGAAGTGTCCAGCAGTCTGGTTTAAGAGCAGTAGTGCCTCACTTAGTCTTAACCTTTTGCTGGTGATATTGCTCCACTGAATTTACCTGCAACTGTTTCTGATTCACCAGACTTAGGGCAGGTGACTGTTAATTTTGTCTCAGGGCTTCTTCTCTTGTGTAAAACAATGCAGACTGTAGCTTGTTTGACATACACTTTTCATCTAAGATAATTCTCTGGTTTGTTCTTACGAAAGTAGCAAGATCCTTATGAGCCTATACTTGTGCTGTTGATCCTTTTATTTTCAGCTTATGCATGGTATCCCATAGTTTCTTGCCCAGAGTGCTTTTTACCTATGTTGAAACATGCTGTAAACTCTCCACCAGACTTCCAGGTCCCACCACGAGAGTGTCCACTGCAGGCAGCGAGGCCAAAGCTCGTGGTTCCATCAGTGCCAACAACCGACGCAGCCAGAGCTTTAACAACTATGACAAATCTAAGCCTGGAGTTCTCCCTCCAACCCCAACAAGCAGCAATGACAAAGGTAAGCACTTAATCATTTGGATTTTTCTTAATAGTGGCTTAATTCAGAGGAAATTGGATTTTCTATTAATCTTCAGAAGCTGTAAGATTGTCTCAGAGTTGTGTGTTGTAAACATGACATCTACAATCCAGAAGCTAGCTGTCTTTTCTTGAAAAAAATGACTCGCTGGCCTGAAGGTGCATCCAAAAATAACTTTAAAAAGTCCTGGCACTGGTGAACTATGTTTTTTCATTTTGCTTCAAGCACAGATAAGGGGGAATGAATTAATCATAAAATAAGGCATTTTGATGAGTTGTTTGACAAGAATGAAAAACGACCACTAAAGATTTCTGCTAAGTTTTTATTTGATAAATAGTACCATTTGCTTTCATTTCCATCACTATTGTGGAAGATCCTGTAAGATACAAAATTACACTATTTCAATCTAATTTCAAGAATCATCTAGTGTTGTGTTTGAAGGCAGAAACATGTTATGTTTTATAGATGTTGCAGTGAAATGATGTCTGTGGCAGTGCATCAGAAACACCCAGAGCCATGCTGTGTTTGAAGCGGAGCTTTTTTGAATGACATTTACTGACTTTGTGTCTGTTCACTAGTTTAAGAATCTGACAGCATTCATTAGCTTGAGTTTGTAGCTCTGAGTGGGGCTGGGGGGATGTGGCTGGTGAGAAGTGAGCACATCTCTCCTGTCTGGCATGGTCAAATTCTCAGCGTGAGCTGGTGGCAAATTCCACATCCCTGTAGTCATTCTGCTGACAAAGAGGGGCCAGCACTGGACTTCAGCACAGGCTCCTTGCAGTGACTTGACAGTCACAGCCTTCAGGCTCAAGTCTTCTTGCTGGCCATGCAGAAGTTCTGATAAATGTAATGAGTGTTTTGCTCCAGGGAAAAGCACTAGTCTGGGTCAGCTTGTCTGAGGTTCCCATGAGTGGCTCTTTCCAGGAAACTCTGGTCTTCCTTCTCTAGAAATTGTTATCCTAGGACTGCATGTCAGTAGGTTTTGGAATGTTTTCCCAAAAAAGCTATGGTGGCAGTGGAGGATCCTCAGCATTCTCCAGGGACATTCAGAAACACCCTGGTCAGATTTTGTATAACAGAAAAACAAAATTCACCTCTGTATAATACAATTACTATAATTATATTACAGATTAATGTATTAGTATAATAAGCTAATAATTTAGCAACATTCTACCTTGATAAATCCATGTGTACTCTTTTTGAAGGTACAGTGTGCAAACAGCAATGATTTAACTGTGACATCAGCATGTAATAGTTGTCTCCAAATCTGAATTAGGTCTGGCTTTCAGTTCAAAGAACAAGCTAACAGGTTTTAGTGTGAGCAGTAAAAACCTTGCTTTCCTATGTAGTATCTCCCTGGTCTTTTTCTTTGTCCTTCTTGTGAATATTCTTCTGCTTACATCCCTAAGCACTGGACTGAGGAGAGGTGGGGTGGGATTTGTCTTGTCCTGCAGCATGGGTTGGTTGGCTGGATGATCCCTACTCCATATGGGATGTGTGATGTTATGCTGCATGGAGGAGAGGACTTCCATCTATTTTAGCTTTTTCTCAGTTTACCAAGATTACTAAATAAGGAAAGTAAAGTGCTGGTTTTAGTCTTCCAAAAAGAAAAAGAAAGAAAAAAGTCTTTATGCATACAGAAAAATAGCAATAATTTGTCAACTAACTTAAATATCAACTGCTCTTAGACAGTCAGTTCTGGGAACCTTCATTCCTCACTGTAATTCATCTCCTGAGAAAGATAAACTGGTAGCTGAAGAAGCACATGAGATGAACTGCTTCCTACAAATGTTACAAGTTACTGAAGGAAACAAGGCTGGTTCTTAGGCTTGCAATCTACATAAGTTGCATTAACTACTCAGAATTTTGCTCTGGTCAAAATTTCCAGTCATAAATTAGGGTCTTTAAAAAAAAAGACTTCTGTAAAGTTGAACTTTTCTTAAAGTTCATGACACAAAGTTGGTCTGCATCCATGAGAAACAAAAGCAATTGGTCTGACAAATTTTTGGCTTATTTTGAAGTTAATCATTACATTGCCAGGCAAAATTTATTCTGGAAGGACTAAGACAATTCAGGTTGTCTGACCTGTATCCTGTGTTTTGCCTAAGAAAATGCGACTTACATGACTGTGCTGTGTGCCAGTCTTGGTAAATTTTCATCTCTTTACCCAGTACCTGCTCCATTGTGTGTTTTTGAGGAAGGAAGTGGGAGGAAAAAAATCAGCCTCTTTTGATGTGATTGGTCACTGTGATAGAAGGTGGCCTTCAGTGTTTGAATGTTTGAATCATTTCTTACAAAAAGTAGCTTGTAATTTTTAGCTTTTATTAATCTGTGGCCTTTCGCTCTGAATTTAAACTGTCTTGTTAGTCAATTGTCTGTGTCTTGTGGTGATGAAAGTGCATTAATTGAAACAGAATGCATCAGAAAGGAAAAGGACAGCAAATGGAGCATGGAAGAACAGCCAGCTACTGGGAAGTAAATAACCTAGATTTTTTGAAAGATTCTATAAATCAGTTACTGATGGATCATTGATTTTCTAGAAATCTTGGGAATAGGATTTGTGTAATATCAAAAATTACTGCATGATTGCAGAAAAATAGGTTCTTGGTGAGATGCATTTGTTTGATGTGAGGTGCACACATGCTCTTAGCAAAGGAACATATAAGGAGATTCAAATCTACTCTTTCCCACAGCTGACATTGTGTCCTCAGTTTAAGAGCCTCCATTTGTATGTAAAATTCTCCTTTTATAGGGAATTTACCCAAACTCACAGGAATTTCAGGACCCTCATTCCTCATATTATGAAATGATAACACACTGTAGTATGGAATTTTATTTATTGTCACAGTGACAAGCCATTTATAATTGCAGTTACATTCCATGCAGGGTATTTTTATGTGTGTAATTGGTGTTGCAGGCTTTAATTAAAGAAAAATGCCATTAAAGTCTTAATTGCATTTTTGTTTTGTGAGGAAATAAGCACTTAGGCTTGTGGGTTTTGGGTATTTTTATGTCATCCTTATCCCTTCATACAACTCTGGAGCCTTTTAGTTCTCTTCTGAATTATCAGAATTACTTAGCCCATGCTTATGTAGGAATAGCTTTGGTTTATTTCCTTGTCCTTTAATCTTCTTTAATACCACAGGTCTACTATGGCATGGAAGGTGTTAAGACATTTCCCACAGTCACTATGGAACTAATCTAAATTATCAAAAACTTTTCTAAGGAATGTAGAGAGTCAAATGAAGATTGCATTTCTCTCCCTGTGTGCAGTTAGTAGTTACCTTGAGGCTCCACATTACTTTGTCCTAATTGTCTAACAGTTTCAACAGATAAAAGACAGCCAAAATTTGATTTGCATATGCAATTTAGAATACATAAATCTACTTTTTATCCATGGCAAGGAGGAGCAAAACTGTGTCCTAGGTGGTATCAAGAATGAAACTTAAATATATTGAAACACAACTTCAGGAAAGACTTTGATACAGTAGGTTTTCTCAAGAGTTTATGTCAGTGTTTTGATTGCACACAGTGGAGAATCTCTTAAGACATGCTCTAAAAGCAGCCTGCAGTTCTGCAAAATGGTGGGAATTTTTGACTAGCTCTGAACACCCTAATAACTGACCACTGTCTTCAGTGTTCTTCAGGCATTCAGTTTGCATTTTGCAGTCTCAAAAGTCTGATAGTGTTGCCTGAAAATATTCTGCTTATTATTTGTTTCATGTCTATAAAATCAATGAAGTTATGAAGCTGTAAGAGACATCAACTTAATAAGCCACCTCCACCATGTTGCTGATGTAGAACACTACTGTGACAAGCTTACATGCTTTCTGTAGTATGAATTCTGCAGGGTCTCTAACCACACCAGGCTGCTCAGGGGAAAGATGATTTATTGTTAACAGGGACAGGGCTCTGTTAAAGGCTGCCAGCCTCAGCCTACAGTGTGCTCAGAGACAGAGGGAAAGGGTGAAGAGGCCACAAGGGAAGGGGATAGGGGTGATAGGAGGGAGAATAGAGGTAAGAGAAGGCCAGAGAGGGCGAGCAAAAGAGGGAAAAGTTAAGAGATGAAGAGAGGGAAGAAATCAGAGCGTAAAGAGAGTGGAGAATTAAGAGAGCGAGGTTCTTCTTACAATACATTATATCTCTTTCTATAATGAATATTCTAGTTTACACTAACCAACCAACACATAACACAAAATCCAAGGGGTTTTACATAAAGCCTATAGGCTGTTTAGGTGACTGTTATCATATCTGAATTCACATTTTTCAGAGTCTTCCTTGTCTGCCCAGGCTTTTGCCAAACATCAGTGACTTACACCTCAGAACTGACTCATTTCTATTTAGACCTTTGGATTCTCTGTCAGCAAAAGGGTTTTGTTGAATTCAGAGGATTCTCTTTTAGCTGGCTAGGCTATTGTTCTTGGGTTATATAGTAACTGACTCAGTATCCTGAGTCTCAAAGCTAACTTTCATCTCTACTTTGATTATGAGTTTCATATTTTCAGAATCTTTTGCTTAGCATTCATACCTATAAGGTTTCTCAATCTTAGCTTCTCCAACAGCTTTCTTTTTATTTTTTTCTTCTACTTTGTTCCTAATATTTTATTTAATATGATGCTACGGAGGGCAGCAGATGTTTGTGGGAAAAAATAAACTTCTCCTGTGGATTGAATGTTAGGCAAAATACTAGTAGAAAAAAAATATTACCAGACTTTGCCCATTTCTTCTTGAGATCAAACAAAATGTTTATTACTCAGATTTATAAAGAAGGAAGGTTCATGTCAGGTTTCTCTTAGATTGTGTCAGAAAAAGGAAAAAAATTCAGGAAAACATGCATACAGATTCAGACACTCAGGTGAAATAAATTACTCTTTTAGTAGCAGGAGAGTAAGAGAAGTGTGTGTTCCTCTCCTGCTCCTTTTATTTTATTTCTTTCAAATTTTGGGTAAACTCTTTTAACTTGGAACACTGTGTGTGTTTAATTACTGTCTTTTAACATGTAAAGAGTCATCACTATGTTCACAAGGATGTATGATGACGGTTCAAAGGGCACACATTCCTTTAGGGGAAATCCTAAAGTCTAAAATAAGAACAAAATTCTTCACTATGAGAAGAATAAAACATTGGAGAAGTTTGTCCAGAGAAGAGGTCAGATTTCACTTGCTTGGAGGTATTTAGGACTTGCCCTTAAATACTTTGACAGGGCCCTGGATAACCTCATCTCTAAGCCACGTTATCGCCATCTCCTGGTTTCAGGTGAATGTCAGAAGGAATATCTCCAGAGGATTCTTATGACCTAGACTGTTCCCAGTCTCTATTACTGTTTTGATACCTATACACATTATTTCCTTTTAATTTTTTTGTTAAGTGTAAACTACTTAAATAGGAAGAAATACTAAGATGTTTTGAAGGACAGTTAAGGAATTTCTTTCCTCTTAACTTTTTAATTTCATATTATCAAAATAGGACTGACTACCATCAGTAAAATGTTAGAAAGGAAATGTCACCCCAGTCCAGTGAGCAAACTGGTATATGGTTACACATGCCATGTGTGTGCTAAAAATGTGTGCACTCTATATGTAGGCAGTTATATTTATCAGGTTCAAGAGGGCAAGGCATCAAGTTCAAGGGCACAGTTCAACAGGCCATGGCAGATCTTGTCAGAGCTTTAGCAGGAAAGGCTCTTCAGAGTTAAATCAGTATCTTCATGTCAGCTTTACTAGGAAATTCATATTTATTTCTCTAAATGCCCTCTTGAGAAAAAGTAGAAAATCCTGGAAATGAGCCATTGGAATTTCTGCTCCTGATGATAAAAATGTTTCATATTCAATCCTGTATTGATACAAAAATGCATGACAGTACACTCCCAAAGTTTGGTTCTATTTGATACATAGCTTCTCTTGAACTCAGCGTTGCTTAAGGTCATGTGAAAATGACAGATTTGGATTATGTCAAACCCTCAGATTAAATTTTAAAAGCTACTTTAGCAACTGAGAGGAGAAATTCTCATCTTCATGTGGAGCAAGGTGAGAAATGTGCATGAGATCAAAGCTCAGAGTGGGTCATATCTTGAAGGCTAAGATATTGAGTATTATTCAAATGGGCTTTGAAACAGAGAGATACTGATAAAACAGAATGAGCTCTGCATAAATAGAGCTTTGGAAAATTGCCTTTGCAGTTTGGTACTTAAAGGGTTAATTTATGTTATTTGTCTAAAAGAAAGGTTATAAGGTTCCTGTCGTAGCGAGGGTGGCTATGACAAACATTTAGGTCCCCTGATTTCAGGGCAGAGAGTGGTGGGTAAATAAGAGCGGGAGCAATGGTTGGCACCAGGAAAATATCACTTGGATAAGGAATAAAAGAAAATAGTGACGATGCCCAAAGGCCGAACAACAGTAACCAGGGAGAGCTCCATGGGGGTGACCAACCAAAGACGAGAACAAAGGAAGGAACAAGGATATAAAACCCTAGGGAATGAACATTCTAGTGGCCTAACCATATAAGGAGCAACATTACCCAGTCTGTGACTGACACCTAACTTATTTAACATAACAGAGGCGTATCTTGGGAAAGAGTTTTAACTCAAAAGAAAGATTCCCATGCCTTCAGATAGATAGATGGCTCTTCAGAGGCAATATTCAGCTGGTCGTGTCCCTGGCCAGGCTGAACTCTGCAGATTCCCTAATTACCTACAAGGTACCTGAAGTAACATTTGTAGCAATAACAATTCGTCCTTATCTCAATTGATAGTGTCTGGGTATCCATTTCACAGAAGTTTGATGGTAGCCATTTAAGACTACAGATTTGATAGAAATTTTAAGGAGGGTGTTTAGCCATTGGAAGAAATTAAATCAGACATAATGTTCAAAATTTATTATTTGCCCAGAGCTGGAGTTCAGACATAGGTTACAGTTTTGACTCGGAATTTACTGAGCCCTTTTGTCTTTAAGATCAAAACAGATGATCTGGGAAGTTTTCCTGAATGAAAAAATCTTTCATTTAAGCACATTAAAATGGAGGACAAGTTGTTATAGATGGCCGTAATAAAATGAGTGAGCCAATCTAAATGAATAATTAACAATGAATTGATTAAATTAGCCAGTGGCAAAGTGAGCAGAGCAGCGCTGGGTGGCCGGGGAGTCTGCGCTCTGCCAATGGCTCGTGCCTCAGCTGACAAAGTTCTCCTCTATGTACAGTTCATGGCTCCCATCTTTCCAGGCTGCATCTGCACTTGTGCTGTGAGTTGCTAGGTGGTCTTATCTGCCTTATCTGGTCATGGGATGAAGGTTTGTAGTCTTCCTCCATCATGAGCTGCTTTCCAAGTGTGTGTGTAGGCATTGGTCCTGTATCAGTTATGCCACTCCCAGCATATTCCTCCTGATAAGGAGATTGGTCTGGCTTTAGTTTGTGCAGCTGGATGTCTGTGGTTTTGGCCTTCCTGCAGTTTCAGTAACCACATTGCAACATTATGTTGAATTTGATCAACACAGCAATAGCAATTACAAATTTTGATTAACAAAGCAATAGTAATATTTAGTACAATAGGTCTTCCTCACACATCTTCCCTGCACAAGCTGTTCTCCATTTTGCAACATGCTGTCTGTTTTACAACATGCTAGCTATAAGCATATCTTGTCTTATGCTGTTTTCTAGGCATAGGCACATCCTGTGCCCTGGCTTTAGCAAGATTTGATTAACAAACATTGTTTCTATATATTAAACAAGTCTTCTTTTGTAGCTTTATGTAAAATGAGATTAATTATTCGACATTCTAAATGATTGGATTTGGCTCCTGTACCAAGTAAAGGATAATCAAGTGGCATTGCACAAACTTTCTTGCTGGAAATGTTCTGTTTAACCTCATGCAGTTTTTCCACTCAAAATAAATCAGTAATTACAAAGAGAGACAAAACCCAGGCTTTTGCCTTTGTGCCCCTTGATAGTGCAAGAACTACAAAATCCAGAAGTGGTGAAAAAAGAGCTCTGCGACTAACAAAGTATGATAGAAATTTGTATTAGAGCATTTAAATTCTTTTTCTACCCATTTATAGAAGGATTCAACCAGAATGGGAAAAAGAAGACTTTTTATGGCTTCAGGTACAGGGATGGTTATCGGGATAGTTGCAGCAGGGAGCTGGGATATTGGATGCAGTTCCTGTGGCATGGAGTCAGCTGACCTAGTGCTAGCAGAAGGTCACTGGGATGGCTGAACAGACTCTTTTTACAGTGGGCTGTTTGACAAGGGCACCTTGTGACAGGACATAGGGGAATGACTTTACACTGACAGAGGGTGGGTTTAGATTGGGTATTAGGAAGAAATTTTTTACTATGAGGCTGATGAGGCACTTGCACAGGTTTTCCTGTGGCTGCCCCATCCCTGGAAGTGTTCAAGGCCACGCTGAATGGGGCTTGGAGGAAAGTGGCCTAGTGGGAGGTGTTCCTGCCCATGGAAGGGAGGTTGGAACTTGATGAGCATTCAGGTCCTTTCCAACCCAAACCAGCCAGTTTCCTGTGACTGTTGTGACGTAACAGTTGTTACAATAAGTCATATATTTTTAATTATCGCTTTTACTAATGAAAGACTGGTTAGTCCTGAAGTGTTCAGGTGCTTGGTGTCTTGTAGAAGGGAGAGTTCATACAAACCCCCAGAGTTAGTTTTTCCAGTGCCTTCTGCTGTGTGAGTCACCGTACGATCTGGTGGCACACAGACAGGACATATATGTGAAATTTTAAGCCTGGTGTCTCAACCCATGTTCTCTGTAGGCTGAGGATTTGCAGCTGAGAACTTTCTTGCACTAAGTTGATACTGAAAAGGATTTGACCCTTTTGGATCACTGAAGCTGGTTTTAGCAGTGCCACTGGATTGGTGCTGAGCCCAGCTCTGCAAGGCTGCTGGGAAGGCTAGGGGAGAGGTAGAATGAGCAAAGCTTTGCAAACAGGTCCAGGACTATCAGAAAGATATCAGCAATTCACTTCTCAAGCAAAAATAAGTAGAGTTCCTGAGATTGAAAGATCCCTGTGCTTATGGATGAACAATATATGGATGTCAGAAAGATAGGAAGTGATTTTACAGAATGAAACAGTTGGCTCATGCAGCAGATAACAGTAAGTTAAATTTTATTTATATACTTATGTATGTATTTATTTATTTATTTATAATGTTACGGTAGCTATAACTTCATGACTGAAAACTGTGTTCTTATAGGCTTAGAAAAAATTTCCTTTCTTTGACTTTTTGAAAGAGTTACTTTCACTCCTATATCCATCTTGTTGGTAGTATTATTTTTAGGTTTCTCTTTCTTTAAAAATGAATCTAATAATTTCTTAAGAAATTAATCTAATGTTGAAAGAATCTAACATTTACTTTTGAAATTATGACTTGATAAGTCTGTGCAAAATTCACTATGATT
The DNA here is from genome assembly GCA_013399455.1 of Anthoscopus minutus. Classification (NCBI taxonomy): domain Eukaryota; kingdom Metazoa; phylum Chordata; class Aves; order Passeriformes; family Paridae; genus Anthoscopus; species Anthoscopus minutus. Next base: position 29,734 of record VWYI01020234.1, read on the forward strand.
GATTAAAAGGATTGCAAAAGTGGAAAAGATTTTATATTTTTAAAGATGCATAAATCCATAAAATATGAAACTCATTTGCCCACACTTTCAATTTCCACTGGGAAAGAAATGTGATTGTCTCAAAAGCATGAAAATATGATAATTACTTAAATTTCTGTCATCCCACCCTGTAAAAATGTACCAGTGCTTCATTTAGGTCATACATGAACCAAACATCATATTCTGCTTAGTGCTTAGGGTGCCACCTCTGTGCTTGTCTGTGCTTCTCTTCTGTGCTGGCTTTCAAGAATGCTCTGGTTTTATTGACCAAGTGTTTTCCCTGTAAGTCAGAGGTCTAAGTCTAAGATGTAAAGTAAATTTACAGAATTTCTCTCAATAAATCCATTACCAGAGTAGTGGGAGTTTTCTATTGTTCTGCTGTGTGCACTACCAAAAGCAGATGCTGGAGTAACCCTATCCAGTGTTCTAAATATAATATACATTGATTTACTAAATGCTCAGGGTGATTTATTTTACATCGAATACAGTACAGTGATCACAAATTTGATGATGCAAGAGTAAAAATGAAGTAATCTGAAAGATAGGCTAAGAAACCTGGTACTTTCTTTTGCTGAGTTTGAACTGCACATATGGCTCCTGGCTTTAACTCTGTTTAAAGAGCTGTGCTTAAAATTTTAATAAGTTTGCAGCTTTAATCTATTTGTAGAATTGCATTTGTAAAGAATGTGGGGAGTCTGTGCTCCAGCTCAGAAGAAAAATCAACTGTACCTGTGTAGAAAACATCTACACCTGTTCACAGATCTGTTCTGAAATGTCTCATGACAGAGACTTGACCTTAAACTTGACCTTATCCAGTGTCCATTTGGTCTTAAAAGTAGCTATTAAAAATATGCATATTAAGCCATTTTATGTGACTAAAAATAAGCCATGTTTTTGCTCTTCCTTCATCTCTGTCCTGTTTATAACAGTCTTTATATATTTGAAGGCTTAAAATGTCTCCTTTAGCCTTTTCTCTTCTAGACTAAGCAATCTTTACTACTCCATCCTTTTTCTTACAGGTTCCTTGTGATAAATGTCTTTATTGTGATAAATCTCTTTTATGTCTTGATGGCCCCTTTCTAGTCTTTGAATCATTTTTAGAGGGGTGCTGGAGCTGGATGCAACACTCCACCTGATGCCTTATTTTGCTGCTGAATAGCATGGAGTAGTTAAGTTCTTTGTTTTCTATCCTATGATTCTCCAAACCTCTGATTCTATATGTGATACATTTCCAAGTGACATTTGTTTTCCCTTAGTGCCACATTATGAAGTGCACAGCTGCATTATTCTGCAGCTCCTATTGCTGCAATGCAGTTGCACAGCTGATGGTTTGACCTTTTAAATTTAGGCATTCAGTTTCTTCTTTCTCAGCACACACCTCTTCAGTCAACCTCAATGAATGAAATCTTAATAACTCAAGTTTATTTCTCCAATTTACCCAATGTATTGATGCCGAGAAATTCCACAGGCATAAGGCTCTTGCCTTGTGTCAAAAGGTGACCCTTGTAAGAGTCATTAGTGTCAAACAAAATACTCATTTTTGGCCAGCTGAGGTATATGTATATCCTGGGGTATTGCTTTCACCCTTTCACTTTCTTAATCAAACATGTGTTTGAAAGATGGGCTCATCTTAGTAAATCCTCAGTGACATATTTTTGTTGGATGTGTTCCCATCAAGCAGGTTAAAGACTGTCAGGAAATAGCAAGCAGCATGGCATGTTTGTAGGACAAGATATGAGTATGCAGTGAATCATATTTGTGCTTAATTTTACAACTGTTCAGCTAACTGAATCTGGCATTTAAAAATATGTCCTCTTCTACCTAGACAATGCCTGACTGAAGGCTTAATTATGGCTGAAGTGGAGCTTTACAAGACCATAGGACTTTGATCATGGTATAAGCTTTAGAAATACATAAATCAAGCCAAAAATGTATTTAAACAAAGTTTCAGGGGAAAAAAATACCCTAAAAATGTTAGTCAGTGATGTGTTCCTAACAGTACAGTTCATGAAGATAAAAATCCTGAGTTTTGAAGAAAAATTTAACCTTGAGAAGCAGCTTCTTGCCCAGTGTACATCTGCATAGCTGCGTTGGAGGTGGTGGAACCATGTTAATTTATACCAGCTGAAGAACTGTTCCAGCATTTCATGGCCTTTGCAGTGCCGACACATTTCCTTCTAAAATAAATACTTAAAATTTCTCATAAATTTATTGCTGGGTGCAGTGTGCCAGAAAAGCAACCCAAAAAAGCCATGGCAACAAAGGTTCACTATTAAATCATGGGAAAGCAAAGAGCAGTGGTGCTACATCCCAGACTTCCCCTAGTGCCAGCATGTTTCTACCACATCTGTAGAAGCCCCTTCTCCTTGCTTAGGAGCATCGTTCAGCCTCTATGGGCCCTTCCATTTGTGGCTTCTCTGTTGAGCCTTTTGCCTGTTCCTCGTCCATAACCAAATATTCCTGAAGAATCTGTGACTGGAACCAGAGAACTGAAAGGAAGAAGAGCCCACCATAAATTGTAGCATGTTTCTGTCACTTGGTTTTGTTACAAATGGACCATATTTCCTGACTGCAATTTTCAGACTATTGAGAATTTTCATAGTGTCTATTTCATTCAACCTGTAGGAGAGATGTGTCAGAGCAAAGCTGCTAACTGTAGATATTGTCCACTCCAGCTAACTATAAAGTCTAATGAAACACTCCATAACAGCTTCCTGCCTGGAATTCATTAATGTTTTTGAATAAGTCTCTTATGAGAAGTCTTGGGGAATTAGATTGTGCAAATAATGAGAAAGAAATAGAGAAGAATGAACAAGAGTGGTATTTGTCTAGTATAAAATGGAGAGTGCAACTTGTTTTGAATGGCACAGTAAATTTGGTTTCATTATTTTTATGATCATCTCACTGGTATGTGGTCAATAGAGGTCCCTCCAACCTTTCTTAGGCATTCATGTCGACAGCATTTTGAATTTTACAGTAACTAAACAAAAACAACAGGGAATTCAAATGTCTTAGTTGGTTATGGTGAGACAATGACAAAGGGGGCTGCCTGTGCTCCAGTTTTATTTCTCCTCACCTCAGCAAAAATACTGAGTCTTGGCTAAGTGAACTAGCCAACAGCAGAACCATTGTCCCATGTTCTACAGCCCTGTGTGAATGGAGGCAGCTTTACAGAAACATGGAAGTTGAGTTTCTGACACATCCACAGGCTTTGGAGAGGGTTTTCTGAGATGGAACACATTTCTGTGAATGCGTGGAACTGCTGCTGAGTTACAGAGTATACAACACTGTGATGGAAGGGAAGAAAAATATCACAGAGTAAAGGTAATTTTTGTGTTGCATTACAGTAAAATTAATCACCATGAAAGGGAAAATCAGTAAGCAGAAGGTGAAAGAAACAATTCTACTCAGTTAGCAAGGGTCCTGAGCAGCCTGGTCAACTGGAAGGTGCTCCTGCCCGTGGCAGGATCTTTAATTAGGTCTTTTCCAACTATGGTTCCAGCTATGATTCTAAGGTTTTATCTTCAGCAAAGCAAAAATGTTCCTTATCCAGGCTTTTCTCAGGTTATACAAAACTTCCCTATCTGGCAATCTCTGCTTTAAAAAAATAATTTCTGTTGGGCTTTTTGTGGTCCAGAATAGAAGAGAGAGCAGAAATCTTCTGCCATCCTGTGGATGGAGGCCTTGCCTGCCCCAAGCTGGTAGCTCAGCCAGTGTCTTCCTGCCAGCTGCAGTTCTCCCAGTGTTGCAATCGAAATTGAAATGGAAATTTTTGTGGGCCACAAGAGTTGTGCTTTTTTTGAGGAGGGACTGTGTGCCAGGTCGCTCTTGTTCTGCTCTACCTGCTCGTGGTTTGGGTTATAGAAAGATTGGGATTTTTATAGTCGGCTCCTAGCAGGAATGCAGACATTTCCATACTTACAGGATTTGATAAATGATCATTGAAGAAGAGAACAGCTCAGCTAAAAAGTTCTTCTCTGTAGGACTTTATGTATAGTGCTTTGAAGGAGAGTCTTCTGGTGGGTGGAGGGGAAGGGTCAAGATTCACCATTTATTCTTCTAGATGGGAATTTATGAAACTGCCACAGCAGTTTCTGTAGTTCTGACACTGTAATGCCATAGAGCAGAGCTGCTTGTATTTCCTAAATTAGAATCTCGCTGAGGATTTGCTTTTAAATCTGTTACCTGTTCTATAGGCTGGACTGAAAGATATTTCTCTACATAAGAACTTAATTTTCCCATAGCTGTGAAATAAAAAATAAAAGTTTATTCATTCAAAAATGGATGAAAAGACCGTTAAGTTCTTTGGCCTTCCTAAGAAGAGTAACTATGAGAACATCATTTGTCTGTGTGCTGCCTTTCATGCTTATAATGACATTTTTGAAAGTTTTCAGTTTTAGCAAATCAAAATTTATTTAGAGTGAACATGACAAATGATGGGAAATTGCATATATTTTTTCCTGACCTTATTATAACATACGCTTTCAAAGACTTCTGTGGAAGAATTAAATCATAAGCCTTCAGAGTCTTTTTTTTGCTTCTTCACAAATGGATAGGTTTTCAGATGCAGTTCAGTCTTTGCAGAAGCAGCTGAAATGAGATTTACCCATGCTACAGTGTGTATTGGCATTGGAACTAGACCACCAACATCTTTTTTAACGGGAACATTAGGAACAAAATAGATTTCAGGCCAAGATTTGACTTTGAAAAGGGGAAAGTGATCATTATTTATTGTAGACTGTAGCTTGGGTTTGAAAACATTTCTTTTATAGTCAGTTTTAGTTAATGCAGGTTGCTGAAGAAAGAAAATACCTTCCTCACAAAGGAACACATGGGAAATAATAAGCTTATTAATTGAATGCATGAAACCTGCTCCCCTTTTCATGAAAGAAGGGCCTATGCTATGTTGAATAAAACTTGCCCCTTTGCATGCTGATGTGTTCTCCACGAATTGATGTTGCTGCTTCATTAGGAAACCCAGCATTTGAAGCTGCATTCTGGCAGCAGAACTCCTTTTGCTTACCAAACTTGGCCAGAAGAATGAAAGAGCCAGCACTTGTGTGTAAGGAAGAAATGGAGAACCTGAAAACCTGAAGTTTTCTTAAGCTGGAGCAATTTTTCATGAGCGTGTTTTAGGGTGAACCTTTTATTTCTTGCAGTAACTATGTGTGGTGCAATGTAATAAATCACTAGAGGAAGTTCAATTCCCAGTTTCACTGTATTTGACCCAAGTACAAATCAAAGTCCACCATAGTTGTGTTAGAAAGTACCTTATTTCCTTTTGCAAAGCGTTGCAGCTTAACTGTAGACTTTGTAAATATTTTTCATTCATTTCAGGTGCACCCAGTATTCACCGAATTCACTCTGTGGAAAACGCTAAGTAGACACTCTGAAATTTACTGTTGCAATATATTCTATATTTTTAATGTTAAAGTCATAGTATTGTCCTAATTCTGGTTTCTCTGGCATATCTGTAAATGGAGCTGCACTGTTCTCCTTCTATGCCACTGGCAACGGAAGCAAAATTCACTTCCAGACAGGAGGGTGTATGTGGGGGTGTTAGGACAAAGAGAGCATTGTGTTTATAAACAAATAAACTGGGAAAAACATATTTTAGTCAGTGACCAAACATAAAGAAATAAATTTCCTGAAAATGTATTTTTAAAAAAAAAAAGGAGAAATCAAAAAGTTCTGGATTTTGCTGGGAAATAAATTCTAAGTAATGCTTTGGATTTGGAAATCAAGCTATTTTACTTGATCCAAGCCTTTTTTTCCCAAAAATCTGTGAACAGGGGCACTTATCGATGCTGTTAGGATGTAGCTGAGATCCCAAATCAGCTCACCCCTTCCATTTGCTTCCAGAAGAATGTTGTGGAGCTGGTCAGAGCCCTGTTTTAATGTGGCAGCCACTGCTGCTGTGCAGTGACCTAACAGCCAGCTCAGTGTCTGAGTCAGGGCCAGACTTGTCAGCCAGGTTATGGACCTGGCTCTCAGGTCCCTCTTGTTTCAGGTGAGTGACTTTGTGTAGGCTCTGAGTGCTGGGGAATGCAGGCTAGCTTTATTCATCCCATACACATGTTGCCTGTATTATTCTCAAGTGGTTGTGAAGCACCTATTTGAGAAGACAAACTTCTTTTCTAAGAAATCTTCTCAGTTGTCTGTGTGCTCAGACCCCAAGCTGAGTTTTTGTGCCTGCCTATGTTGTACTAGCAGGGTGTACAACCCTGCTCTTCTACTCTATCTAGATAGTAACCCTTACTGGTCATTTTCATTTTGTCACCCTTCTATTGCCCCAGTCCTGTTTTTCTGAGCAAGTGAAGGCTTCCCTGCCCATATTGATCAGTACATTAGGTCCCTCCCTGGACCTGGTTGCAAATCCATCCTAGGCATGTTCATGAATCCCAGATAGCTCTGATGATTTCCAGGCATGGTTGTTCTTTGTGCTGGGATTTGTTTAGCTTGATGAGGCCAGAAGACATGTGGGTTAGGATCTTAGTGTTGAAAGTACTGTCAATTGTCAATCTCTGGTTCCTATAGCAATATCTCAATATTGAGATGGGCTATTACTATTCTTAAAAATAATTTATACAAATTAGCTGCACAGTATGCACAGTTGGGATTTTCATGAAGCTTTCACTGCATGTCTTCTTGGAAGACAGGCTGAGACAAAGGCTTGCTTGTTCTAAGTATGCAAAAGGAGCCTGGTGTGGTGTGGGGATGTGAAGTGGACTGTGATCAGCAGGAGGACTTCAGGAAATGAAAACAAAAACAAAGCAGCAGTGTACAGTAAGAGGCAAGAAGGAAAGAGCATTGGTGCAGCTTTTGAAAGCAGAGTGAGGAATTTTTCTGGCAGCTTGTGAAGAGGTTGTCACCTTCCTTCCTCTCTGTGTCTGTCAGGGCACTGTCAGGTCACTGCTGCTGTTCCCACTGGGAGTCACTGAGACTCCTCCCACAGAGGTGAAATCCCTAGATGTGCTCAATGAAACCTGCAGGTGTGGTTAAGTGTCTGGCTTGGCAGTCCAGTGTTAATGGTTGGACTTGATCTTGGTTGTCTTTTTCAACCTTAGTGGTCCTCTGATTGGCATTATCTTTTTGGTCCTCCTTAACACATTGGGTTGAATTCAGCAGGCTTGAGCGGAGCAGCGAGAGGCCAGATGGGATCACTGTTTGGGATATATGGTGGTTTGATTTTCCTTCTGTGCTAGTGTAAAATAGGAGTAATGCCCTGGAAGTCAGCAGGCTGGCACAAGCTTAAAAGCAGGCTGGCACAAGCTTAAAAGCAGCATGATTTCTGTCTGTCTCTGTCTTCCAGCTCCATTTGGGTGCTTTGCCGTAGGAAAGGGATTAGCAAAACTGGCCAGTATAATAGTTACTAGCTAAGAGTCCTGGAAACCTTCTGACTTCAGTTATATTTTTAAAAGTGTCATTAGTTCCTGCTATTCCACTTTGTCCATAACCATGTGAAATGGCTGAGTTTCTTATAATACTCTTAGAAACCTGATTCTGTGCCAAGTCAGGAAGATGTATGTGACTTAAATCTGCAGTAGATCTGGTTTGGATCAGAGGAGGGAGGTTAACAGAGCCGCATCTTCACTGAGCAACTGAAAGTGAAGTAGAACAGTCCTTGTGTGGCTGCAGCAGCTCGTGATTTACAGGGCTGGATTCACAGGGCTGCCCCTGCTGCTGAGAATGCATGCTCTCCACTGCTGTTGATTTTTGAATTAAAAGAAATGCAGCTATGTACACTGTTTACTTTTGTGCTGGATGGCAGGGAAATATAGGTAAGAGCCGTTAATCCCCAGCAGGCTGCTGGGCAGGCGAACAGACACAGATGACAAAATTTAACTGGAAACATGAGCAGTTTAACAGAAAACATATTTGTGATAATTGAGAGAGTAACATCTCCAAAAGGGAAATTCTGTGAAGAGAAACTGATTCAGAGGAGAAGTGGCCACTGGTAAGTGAGTGTGATTTTTCAAGGTCTCTTTAGGCTCGGAACTAATTTCTTAATAAGAACAAATAACATTAGGAGGAATTAACGAAATAGATTTGTTTTCTCTGTCGGGGAGGGCTGTACAGTTTCTGCCAAAAGTTTCTCTTACAGCTGTATTAGGGTGTGTGGTAACACTTAATTTAGGTTCTTTACAAAAGTGTACAGTTGATTTTATTTTTGTATATGGAGTTTTCTTCTACCTTTGCATTATGAAGATATTACCACCCTCACCCCCAGTAACTGAAAGGACTTTAGTTTTACTTTTTTCCTTACTCCTGCATTTTTTTATGTTTGAGGTTTTTCTAAGAATCAAACTTGGACAGCAAGTATTTTTCCAAAAGCAGAGGGAACCCTTAGTTACAAAATAGTGCTGTGTTTTTGCTAATGAAAAGGTATTGTGGACTTAATAAGGGAGAGTACATTGCAGAACACATATTGGTTTGAATTGGAAGAGATTCTTTTTTCTTCCTTCTTTTTCTTGAAACAGCAAGTAAATGTAAATTATACAGTAGGAGCTCATTGCTATTCTGCTGGGTAGGAAAAGAAAACTACTTTTTATATTACTGGAATTTCACTGAAGTTGAAAATACTGATGTGTCTTTTTAATGTTATCAGTGTGAAATTCTTGATGTTTCATTACAGAAACAATCTCACAGTAACTCTAATACCAGGTACTACTGTGTTGTTTTTTTGGGTTGTTTTCTTTGGTTTTTTTTCCAGAGCCTGCAGACAGCACAGCCTCCCAGCCCACAGGAATGAATGAAAATGTCTCATCCTCAGTTCAAAGCTGCGGCAGTGCTGTTCCTTGCAGTAACTCCTCAGCCATCCCTCAGCCCAGCTCTGCTATTAAACCTTGGCGCAGCAAATCCCTCAGTGCCAAGCACACAGCAACATCTTCCATGTTATCTGTGAAGCAGCCAGCAGTGGAGCCTCCAAAGCCACCCTCAGAAATTGCCAAAACAGCTCCCAATGGTCAGAAATCCATGCTGGAAAAACTAAAACTCTTCAACAGCAAAGCGGGTTCCAAAGCAGGAGGGACAATGCTGGAGTGTCCGGGCTCTCGGGACAACAGCTGTGAAAAGCTGGAGACACTTCTCAGCTTTGAGGAGAGCGAAGAAATTGATTCCACCAATCAGAATGTGAACAATCTGGGATTGATGTCCAGCAGCCCCAAAATTGCACTCAAGGGAATTGCACAAAGGACTTTCAGCCGTGCACTGACTAATAAGAAAAGTTCTCCAAAGGGTAATGAAAAAGAGAAAGAGAAACAAAAAGAGAAAGAAAAGGATAAAAGTAAAGATGTAACAAAGAGAACATCCATCACTGAGAAGCTAGACCTGAAGGAGGAACCGAAAGAACAGACAGCGCTAACAACAGAGATGCCAAAAAAGTCCTCCAAGATCACAAGCTTTATCCCTAAAGGAGGGAAGCTGAACAGTGCCAAGAAGGAGGCCTCTGCCCCTTCACACAGTGGAATACCAAAACCAGGAATGAAAAACACCACAGGGAAATCCTCAAGTGCCCCTGTTCCTGCAAAGGAAAGTGAGAGGAGCCGTGGCGGGAAAGCCAGCTCAGGGCTCTCACATCAGAAGCCCCAGCTGGACGGCCGTCATTCCAGCTCCTCCTCTAGCCTGGCTTCCTCCGAGGGGAAGGGCGTCGGGGGCCCCCACAGCAGCAGCAGCAGCAGCCAGGCTGTGAATGGGCCCATGGTGACAACCCACACCACGGGCAGCAACACCGTGAGTGTGCAGCTACCTCATCCCCAGCAGCAATACAGCCACCCCAACACCGCCACCGTCGCACCCTTCATGTACAGGTACGGGACACACCTCTGGGGGCTGCGGGGAATGGAGTGCCCAGAGGGGTCATTCTGAAGCAGAAAGGTAAATGCTGCACCTTGGAGAAGTTTCTTGCTTCAAGAGTGTAGGCAATTTATGCATTATCACAAAATCTGATAGTGAAGGCCGTATGAGAAGTTGTGATAGACAGGAGGGGGAATAATGGTTGTATCCAACCCTACTAGCAGGAAAGATGACAATCTGGACACTTCCTTAACCAGGTGCTGCTCTTCCAAAGGGTACAAGAACATGTATCAGGTTTGTTTTTTGCAGTATGGTTTTGAAAGTTGTAACAACGCCAAGACACACTTGGGGTCTTCATTGTGGCTGATGGTGGTGGAGCTGTCTCATTATAAGCAGGAATAGGAAATTCAAAAAAAAGCAAAACACCAAAACAAGGCAAGCAAAAAAACCCTTTCATTTAAGCAAGGCCAGACAAGAATTCTTGGTGTTTTGTGTGTTTACCCTGAGATAAGGAAAAGAGCAGCCAAGTGAAGTCACAGGTAACGTCTATCTAGTCTGTTTTCTGTTTGAGAGTGGCAGTAGAGGATGCATGAAGTATCCTAGGGATAGTAGGGAAGTAACAAGAGGGAAGTCAGTGGCAGAGATTCTTAAGGACACATTATGTCTGGACGTTTCTCAGTAAGAGGTTGGGATTTTTGGTTTGGATAGCCATCTCATGGCGGGTTTTTGACACTGTTTGGCTCTTTGGTAGGAAAAGGATGCAAGTGTTTGCTCTCTCTTCATCATCCTCTTGCTGCTCATGATCTGAAAGACCTTTCTCACCTACTTGTAAGATGTGTCCTTTCTAGGCTAATGTATCCTAGCCTTTTCAGTTTTCACTTGTAGAGATTCTGTTCATGACCTCTGGTCACTTTTGTTGCCCTGTCCCATGGTTTATTCAGCTCTACTGTACACATTTTTGCCTTGGATCTCTTGGCAGATGTAGCATAAAAAATGGTTGGAAACATTTTTTAAGTAAGAGTGAATGTCAGTGGAATGAACCTGAAGGAGAGGGATGCCAAAGGCCTGTGTAGGAATGGGAGGAGCAACCCTTGAGTCTTATGGCCCCGTTGAGAATTTCCCTGTGTATGGAATTAAATGCCAGGGGATCTGGGAAGCAGAAATTTTTGGAGATGGGTTGTTAAGTTTATCACTGCAGTGTCCCCTCATTGTTGGTATTAATTTTAGTCTGAACACAGATACCATCATCTAAAGTGTAAAAGCAGATGCAGGTCATACATTTTCTATAACCTAAACATACTGATAGACTCCACACAATGTTTATTTGACCTTTTACCAAAACCAGGAATGAAACTACCAGTTGACAGCTGGAAAACTGAAAAATAGTGTTTACTTTTCAGCACTGGAGGAAAAAAACTCTGTAATCATGTTAGCTTTAAAAGGAAAGAAAAAAGTCAAAACATACTAGTTTGCGAGGTAAACATAACACATCTTTATATTTGTTATCCAGACATTATTTCAGTTTAAAAAATGTGCTTGTTAATGCATTGCAGTAGAAGGCTCAAGTGTTCTCTGACATCAGTTAAGGTCACTTTAATCTGTACTTTTCATCTGCCTGTAGACTTTTTGTTAGGGTTTCATGGGGGTTTTTTAAAGCATAAGAAATTGTCCTGCATTTTGTATAAGATTGTCACGGGCAGAAAGGGAGCTTCAGCAAAGTTTATTAGAGAAGCCCTCCCATTGAGTCAGGAGGTGCAGAAAGGACCCCCTTGCTTTCTAAACTCCTTCTCAGAGAAGAGATGCAGCTGGATCCAGGCTTAGCACCAGATTTTGTCAACTTTTTTCATGTCTAAAGGATTATATAGGTGTAATTGAACTTCGTATAACTCACCTGTCCTGTAGAATTAAGGATGGCAAACCATATATATTTGTATGAAAATGAGTGATTTATCTTGATAATGATTAGACTAATAGTTCTCAATCAGAATTATTTTCACAGTAAGGACAGCTGTGAGTATCTGTGATTATCAGGTGCTTTACCAGGTCTGCCACACCTTCACCTCCCTATCAGGAGGTTGAACTTCGAGTCAGGCTGGTTTCAGCATTATTCAACACCAAAAGCAGCAAGAAGCCCCTTCTTCTGCTACAGACAGCTCTGTAAATAGGACATTGTTCCAGTTGTTTTTCCCCCACTCCAGGCAGAGCATCCTGCTACAAGAGTCAGGTGAAATTAAGAGTATTGCAATAATAATTCTCCACTGTGTCTTCACTTTTTTACAGCACTTACCCTTGGGGCAGGAGAACTTCCAGCTGCCTGTTGGCATGGTTCTGTAAGCAAAACACAGCACATTTAGTAAAATGAAATGAGTCACGATATCTTACCCAAATCTGACAATAGATCCTTACATCACCTTTCATTACCTGGCAGCCATAATATCATTAAAATTGGAGTTTGAAGTTGGTTTTGCTCAGTCATTTATTTTAAAATGGAAGTGATATTGAAGGGAACCTAGCAGGAGTGTAACATGCCATTAGATGCTTCCTGCCTTATCTTCATGCAATACAGGCCTTATAGGAGAGGATCAGATTAGCCACAACTGATGTTATTGATAATTAAAATACATCTGGAAATCCAAGTGTTTTAAGACCCCATCTGATGAGCTGTGAAGCCTGTCTTTGACTATGAATTTTTTATTTTTTACAGCTGAGTGCCTGTTTCCATTTCTAGGACATAATTCAACATGGGACTAATGAATTATGTAAACTCAGCCTGCAGGTCTGTTCTGTAGAGTGGGACAGAGCAGCTGAGGGCAGGTGCACTCATCTTGTTGTTATACTTGAGATACTTTGAATCAAGAGTGGCTGCACATCCCTGTTTTGTTCTGCTTTCCAGATCTCAGACAGACAATGAAGGGAACGTAACAGCCGAGGCCAGCACAGGAGGAGTCAACATGGATTCTGCTCTTTATGTCAAAACTGCCCAGCCTGCCCTTGAGGACCTCTCAGGTAAGTCTTGCAGCATGACCTGTTACTGGCTGTGGTCTGGTTAAATAAGAATGGGCTAGAGCAAGTTGATTTTATTCCTAATGCTTTAGTTCTTAATAATTATATTTCTCTCAGGTCTTCAGCAATGAAAACTGGCTGTCAGTAATTTGAACTCTAGATGCTTAAGTTCAGCACAAGTATGTTCCCCAAATTTCCTGAAATCTCCAAGAGTTCTGTCTGCTTAATGTTTCTCTAGGAGATGGGCAGTAATTTTTAGGATTGAACAGCTATAAGGATCTTAAATATTCCCAAGCATTTCATATGCATTGTTTAGTATTAAAAACTTCATTTCAGAAGTTACAGAAGAGACTGTTCATTTCCTTGATGTTTTGGTTTGGAGGAATCTCAGTATCGCTCACATGAATGTGATAAATTTGAGAATAGCCTTCACAGCAATAGGGCACCAAAATCCAGTTACACTCCATTGTGTCCAGCATACAGAAGCTGAAACTGGTTGTGGCTAGAATATGAGCAGTCTAAATTAGAAAGTACCTGGTATATTTGTCTAGAATTCCTGCTACTGTAAGAAGTATATGCTAGTTAGCAAAAAAAAATAAGCTTATCAATATAACAAAGGGATTTTCAGCAACCATATCCTGCTAGAATCTACTAGATTCTACTAATGTGATCTAAAATGTTTTTAAAGTCACAGTGTAAAGTCCTCCTGTCCCCATTTCAGCAATATCTATGACTTTGCTTACTGTGTGCTATTGCAGAATATCTCATTTGAAGAATATATGAGGGTTTTTTCCATCTACTTAGTCTCAGTGTCCCCCAGTTTAATGTGAGGTTTGAAACTAAATGTCCTCCTTGGAAAAGTGATGCAGCTAAAAGTTTCACAATGAGATTAATTTCATACTGTATTGCATATTCTATCAAAGCTGCCTTTAGACCTGTGTGCTGATGGCAAAGGTGAGAGGCAGAGTCACTGGTGAGGAAAAGGGCTGCAAGAATGCCTAAGTGAACATATCTGTGTGTACAATTTATACATTGATGGATTAAGTACTTAAAAGGCACAAGGGATAAAATCCTTGAGAACATTTTTGGATTCATATATAAATGTAAGAGTCACAAGTAAGAAACACAGTGTCCAGCTGCTTAAACTTTTTCAGCATTATCTCTTTCTCTTCATATTGGCTGAGCTGGATGTGTTTCAGCCTGCAAACTGAGAAGTGTTTCTAGATCACAAAAGGTCTTCAGTCTTTAATGGCAGATGTTATGTAAGTACAAACTATTACTCAACTAGAGTATGTAAGCTTTTTGATCCAGAGGGGGAAGACAGCTGACAACCTCATACATAGCTGCTATTGATGCTTTTAATTTAAAAGCACATGTAAAACAAAAGAGAGCATAGGTAGGGAAAAATGGAAGCAGAATTGTTTAAGAATGTTGCCTGCTTATGAGGAGCTAAGTGATTTCAGAATTAAGCTCTAGGGGCCAACTAGCCAATATCTGTCTCTTAAGTATAGTTACAATTCAAGCAGTGGAGTGTAATTTAAGAGAAAATTTGGTATCAATTTAGGCATAAGAATGATCTCAGAAGAAATTGATTTAATTTGTCTCCTGTGTATTTTCTTAAGAAGTTACCTACCATTTACCTTCATATCCATGAGAGAAATGATCTGTAAAAGAGCACTGTGACCTTTGTTAAGCTAAAGGCTTATAAATATTTTATTGTTTTTACTACAAAAATTTGTAGATCCATGAGTGTAGAAAATATTTTCTGTCCCAGAGATCCACTGGCTTAAGTAATGTCTTGTTAGGCGGATGTTTTCAGTCCAGCCAGACCATAATTTTTTGACCCACTGGCTTAAGTGAATTGTAACTCAGGGAGATGATTTCCCAGAGAGTAGAGACTGATTAAAAGAAAAACACTTACATGAGCACTAAGCACTTTGGTCAGTAGTTTGTAGAACTGCTGCTTTGTAGGCAACAGTGAGTGAGTGGATTTTTCTGAGTTGCCAACCTGGCGTCTTCTAGAAACATGAAATTTAAAGCAGAGAATGTAGAAAGTTCCAACAACAGCTTTTTTACCTGGTTCTTTTCACTTCTGATGTGGGTAATATATAGATCTCCATCTAAACTAGCAATTGTGTGGGTGCCCAGCATCCTAGCAGCTCAAAAAGGCATCACTTGAACAGAGAATGCTGATATGAAATGTGAAAAGTTTTACATTTACTGTAGTATTTTCTTCAGTCATGAGTTGTAAACCCTTTAGAATGAAATCTTTTCTTTCTGCCAACAGAAGCTTTGTGACAGTTTTTTGGAGGATTTTGTTCCAGCTTTCAGCTTAAAAAGAATATGCTGGCACTACTAGAAATTCACTTCTCTTCAGCCTCTTAGAGGATTTAACTCTTTAAAGCTCAGCTGGGGTAGCAACCAGAGCTTTTCTGAAATACCAGCTGAGAGCACATAAATAAATTATACTGAAGCACTAATTAAACTATTAATTTGATAAAATGAAATTATGCTGAGGTAGTAGGAAGACTTTATTTTGTGTACATAAACTCTGCTTTTAAGGAGCAAGACACAAATGTGTTTTAGAACAAAGTTTTTAAAGAATAGGGTTTGTAAGTGCCATGGAAACTAAGTCACCCCTCAGCTTCACATCATGTAGCACATTTTAGGAACAGTAACTGTGTTGTGATGTTGATGAGCAAAACCTTTTGTTATTTTACCTGAAACATCACTCAGCATGGATCACCCACCCAGTCAGCAATTTAGTTTATGGAAAGCTGTTATTGTAGGACAAAGAAGATATAGCGAAACATTGGAGAAATTGCCTGTGTCAGGTTAATGTTAATTTTGTCAATATATGAGATGGAAAGGGTGATATTGATGTAGTATATATTCTGATGAGGTTGAAAGTTAACCAGAATTTAAACTGGATCATATGGGAAATTACAATACAGCAGCATCTCAAAGGCAGCCTGTGAAATGAGGGTAACCCTGCAGAGCTCATTTCAGTTAGGATGTGATGATGGCAAATGCCTGCTGAGGGGGAATGGAATCTCAATCCTAAACAGCTTAGAAAGTCAGAAGAAAGTGCATTTGACTCAGATTCAGGCATAGGTTGCAGCTCAGTTCTGTGCTGTTCCCTGCCTGGTCCTTACTCAAGCCTTATTTTCCCTGTAGAAGAGGATCCGGAGACTCGGCGGTTGCGAACTGTGAAAAACATTGCTGACCTTCGGCAGAACCTGGAGGAAACCATGTCCAGTTTGCGGGGAACCCAGGTCACACACAGGTAAGAGCACCACTTTCTTCTTAAGAAAATGGAAATCACTCTGCTGTTACTTTACATTTCTTAACACCTAGCTGTGTTGCATCCTTAGAAAAATTATTAGCACTGACAATGGGAGATACTGATCTTGTAATTTTTGTCTTTAATGTACAGAATTTGAATCATGTTGGGTGGTTGTTGAGAGGTATGAGAGATTGATGGGATGGGGTTAGTATTGATTCAAAGGTCAAGAATAATCACTTCTTGTTAAATGTGTGATGTTTGAATATAAGTTACACTTTAAAATGTGTCTTCTTACTGTTGAGTAACTTCAGTGCGTTATTTTCTCTTCCTATGCGTAATATTTTGTTTAAATAAGAGGTGAACTGTGCTTGACTCACATTATTAAGTGACCAAATTTTGGACAAACAAATTTTTCTGATATTGTTGGTCGTCCTCTGAATGTAAGCAGCATTTGGAAATCTTCAGTAGTATTTAAAACATGCTGTAAATAAACAAATATTGCTATTACATTTAAACATCATGTGAGTTAGATCTTTGCGGTACTGAACAGGAAATTTGGGAGAATAAGGTGTTTGGCTCCTAATGAGGTTAGCATCCTAGCTAATGCTTTTGGTGCCTTATGTAGTGTAGCCCTAAATGAGTTTATTGAGGGAATGCTTTGTGTTTTGGCTCTACTTCTGAAACTGAAGCTGAGCTTGCAAAAATGAACTCCCAAAGCTATTTTTCTTTGCAAATTTCAATTAATGTGACATCCTTTCATTGTTTAATTAGTATAACCAGATAATACAAAGGTTTTTGCAGATTATGCGTAACATTACATTAAAAATGGTACGGTGCTGTTTATTTTTACTAATATCCACAATAAATAAAAAAAACCTTGAGCAGGAAAGGAAAAGAAGAGTTTGTGTGGGTAAGAGAAGCTATGGATTAGGTACAAATAAATCTATGAGTATTCAGGGTGTAGTCTTGCAGTCTGTACACATCACCTGAAAACTCAGGGTATAATCCTATTTTTAGGGTTCCATATATAAATATTACCAGTATTTTTTAAAATATATATAACTCATGAAAATATGAGTAATTTATTGTTTTTTCTGCTTCGGGTTTGAACATCTTCAAAGAAATTCATAGTTCATTATTGGTCTGTTAATGTGCAAAATACATTTTGAAAAAAAAAATATTTTTTAGCTCTTCTTACTTTTTTTATTTAATTCTCTCCATGGTGTAGAAATAGCTTCTGTCTTGGTGCTGGGCATATCTCCAGAGTTAGAATCTTCATGAATGCAGACAATAAAAAGGAATACATCAGAAAAATAGTAGTTTAGCAGGTTTTCCTTTAGTCAGCATGTTATCCTACTCCCTTGCTGTTATATGTGCTTGAAGATGAGAAAGTTATGCTTTGATACTGTGGATAATCCATTAAAAAGTTCCTGCTTAAGTCTTCCCATGTGTATGCACTTGAGCACCTGGTGGCCTGGATGCAAGAGTCTCTTTGGGAACAAGGGGGAAAGACCTGAAAAGTGAAAAGAAAGGATCTCCCAGTGATAAATTCCCACAGTAAATTTTTAGCACTGTTACATACAATCAGTAACTTGCTGAGCATTCAGAGCCTTGGAAGCACCTGAAATCTCACAGCATTCCATGTAAGAGCCACATTTGATCCAGTGCATCCGAGGCCTTGGAGTGGCTACCTAGAACAGAGGCTAGACAGGATTAAGAGAATAAAGTGGTGATTTATTAAAGGCCTTCAGACAGGTACCCCTTGGGCAGTCTGAAGTCTTCCAGAGGTTACACCCAATATGGATGATGGTCATGAGTTCTTTAGATAATTATAAGTTTCGTTCATTAGCATATCAGGGGTTAATTCTCCAATTACAGCTTCAGGTAATGAAGTCATATTCCCTGCATTTTTCCCCCCAATTCACTTGCGTTTATACTTTCTGGGGCCTGAGGCATTAGGGTGTCCTTGAATTTCAGGCCTAGATTGTTTTGTCTGACCAAATATGAAGACAGTTAACTAACACTGTATATGATAAAGTTGTGAGTTCTACACTAAAGCAGTACAAGAATTTGAAACATATAAAACCTAAAATCCTAAGGCATCGCATCTCTCCTTTCAAGCACATTGGAGACCACATTTGACACCAACGTCACCACTGAGATCAGCGGCCGCAGCATCCTCAGCCTGACGGGGCGGCCAACGCCGCTGTCCTGGAGGCTGGGCCAGTCCAGCCCTCGGCTGCAGGCTGGCGACGCGCCGTCCATGGGGAACGGGTACCCGCCCCGGGGGAACGCCAGCCGCTTCGTCAGCGCCGAGCCCGGCGCCGGCCGCTACCTGTACTCGGCACCGCTGCGGCGGCAGCTGGCCACGCGCGGCGGCAGCGTCTGCCACGTGGACATTGCCGACAAAGCAGGCAACGACATCGACCTCGAGGGAATCGCCATGGATGCCTCCGGATACATGAGCGATGGCGACGTGCTGGGCAAGAACATCAGGGCTGACGACATCACCAGTGGGTGAGTTAATGCCTAGCTTCATGTAATTCTTCCATTCTGTTTATAGACCTGTATTTCCGTAATTTTTATTTTGAGGAATAAATGCCAACAGCAAAGGTATTCTGCTCGTTTTAATAAGGCTTTAGGGAGGCAGCTCATTATCACAGAGGACTTTAAACAAAAGTCAAGTTTGTAAGTACACATTAAGAAATCTCCTAGATATGAAGATATTCTTGCATGTGATTAAACGTTTTCCTGAGTCAAGTCTCATCATAGTTGCAACATTCATTCATGCCACAAGATGGAGTGAGGCGCGTTTTGTACTTAGCTGAACTCTTCTGCTGCCTGAACTTTGAGGAGCCAGTTCACTGGAAGAAAATGAGTTTGCATCTCTGTGTTAGGTAAAATAGTGGTATGTGTTACAAAACGTTTAAAGAGCAAGTCAGTGTGTAGATATATGAAGTAATAGACAATTATTAACAAGGTTTTACATCAGCATTTTATCTCTGGCTTAAGTGGAAAAAGTATTTGTTCCTTGCTACAAAGTCAGTATTCAGTCTACTTTCAGTTCCTACTATAAAAGTAATTTTTTCTTAGCTGAAGTACCTTAGCATTGGATTGATGTTAAAAATCATCTTTGAGATTTAAATGATTTGGTGGATTTTTTTGTTGTTGTTTTTCTCTGTTTTGTTTTGGATGGTTTTTTTTAGTTGATTGGTTGGTTTTTTTGCTTGTTTGAGGTTTGGTTTTGGTTTTTGTTTTGGTTTGTTTGTTTGTTTATTGGTTTGGGGTTTTTTTTGTGGCTGCCCTGTCTGGCCATCTTGAATTCTTTGCTTTTGTGTAATTTTTTTATTAGTGACATTTCTAGTTGCGTTTGAAAAATATAATATCTCTTACTAGAATCCATATGCTTCTTTGTCATTAACTTAACCAGTTCAGTTACACCATCTGGAAGCCTCCACTAATTCTGTCTGTTATGAATATTTGGATATTTTCACACTTTTTAAAAAGTCAGACACCTTCTTTTTAATGCTTCATTAGGGAAGCATATAGTAGTTCATGCAAAAATCAGTGTAAAATTCTGTTTCAGATAAAACACCAGTAGCTGTTGCTGCATTACTAATGCATCAAATCATTAAAGCACCTTGTGTTTTCCTCATATAAATCAACTTGAATTTGTAATGTTTATTGTAGTAACTTACTGCTTTTCCTCTGGACTAGGAATTCTATTTAAATTTGTGGCTGTAGATTTGGTCTGGAGGTGAAGAAGGTAAATTCTAAGTACCACTCTGGTTTCCGTGAAACGCCCGGAGTGGCAATTGAGAATTACCCCTGGCAAAACTGTCAGCTCAGCCTTCTGCTGCTCAGAGAGGAGCCCCAATCTTTGCAGGCCTTTACTTAGTGTATAAAATTTAGATTCCAGGTTGAGGAAGAGGAAAAAATAGAAAAGCTATCAATTTTATGAATGATCTAGTCAGAGAAATCTCTACCTTCACTCATCTGTGTGTATCATTTCCTTTTCTGTGTCGGATCATCTTGCAGGGTAAAAATTGACTCCATAGTCTGAAAGTACCAGAGCAGTGNCAGATTCCAGGTTGAGGAAGAGGAAACTCCATAGTCTGAAAGTACCAGAGCAGTGCTTGGATTCTGGGTAAGAAAATTGTTTTGCCTGTTGATACCTCTGTCACCCAAGCAGTGAGTTAGTAACATAGCAGAAGTCATACACTCCATCCCACTTCACTCTTGGCCTTGAGCGTTGGGATAACTTTAACTGAGTATCTGATTCTTCTTTCCCCACTTGTTCTTAAAGCAGTGAGATACTTTTCACTTTTTACTCATGTAGTAGCCATATACTGATAAATGAGATCTCAATTTAAGGTTCTTAGGATAAGAAGTGTGTACAAATATATTTTTCTTTTCCACATCTTTTGCCTTTAGCTACAGAGGTCTGTTTTGCTAAATAGTGTGAGCTGGTTTATCAGTTCATATATAGCACTGTTGGAGTCATCAGCTAAGTTCCAAAGATGGAATTGATATTGTAGGTCAGTCCATTGTTGGAAAGATGCAGCTCCATTCCAGGTTTTGGAGATGGGCAGTTTGGGGGTCCTCTCCTTGCTGCACTTATTGGCACTGAGGGAGCGTTGCTGCAAGCAGTCCCACAAGTCTGGAGTTGAGTCTATGAAGGGTAATCATGTGAGTGGATTCCTTGAGAAGGGAATATTGCAGTATTAAATTGCAATGGCAGCATTCCAGTATTAATGGAGAAAGATAAAAAAATGAGGTTGTTACCTTTGGTGACCCCCTAATGACACTGTGCTGCCATCTCCTGTGTGAACAGATGTTTGGTAACCTGTTATATAAGTTATGTTCCCCAAAGTCTGTTTAATTCAAATAGTAAGAAAAAATAGGATGGTGTGGTGTTTTTGTGGGAGAGGAATAACAAACTGATTAGAAATCAGAGAGGTTGGTTGTAAAGAAAGCAACCGTGTGACTTGCTACAGAGCAAATCACCAAGATCAATGGTAGGGCAAACAGGCTCAACATTTCCAGAAGCTACACTGTGTGCAGAGCAGCACAAGAGTGTACTTAGAGCATGAATAGCTCTTTATTAGCTGCTATGTTTTCACTTTGTCATTTTTCAGAATTGCCACAATCCTGGAGTCTGAAAACCTTGGATCTGTGTTTTCATTGGCAAATTGATAGGGAAGGAAGCCAAAATATTTGTTACAGCCAAAATAAATCCAATAGCCAAGAAAAACTAGTTTAGCCCTGTGATCCGGGTGCTTTCTCTAAAGTGTACTGGGTCATGGGAAGTTTCATTTGGTCTCATTTAATGAGTTTGCCCAGGCACAGCTCTGCCAGACATCGGGATTGCTTTCTTAAGGTTGATAAAGAGTATCTTTGCCAAAGGGACAGAGAGCAGCTCTTACACTAAACAAGTCTCCAGGGGGTGGATCAAAGGTAAGAAGTTGCCTTTTCAAAGGGTCTGAAACATAACCCTGTGATGAAGCCCAGGAGTAGGATTTGTGTGAGCTGGGGAGTAAGCCCTCAACCCACCCCTTTTGGTGGCTGAGCTGGAGGTTCACAGCCTCATTGGAAGGTGTCGCCTCAGAGCCCAGAATTGTCTCACCTCTCTACCTCAAAGATTGTCCCAGGAGGGTATGTTAATTCTCATGGATTTTTTGCATATGTTCGGAAGGTTTTTGTCCACTTCAGTCTCCTTCTGGCTGCTAACATACACATTCCTGCCTTTTTTGTCTCCTTAGCCCAAATTTTCCTTAATGAGATGTAGAGTTAATTTCCTTTTGATCTCTTATTGGAATGCAGCAACGGGGCTATTGGTCCAAAAAAAAAAAGCCTTATATAATTATTTTCTCATCATTTAATTAATCCTCTGTTCCTGTTTTCATTACCTTAAGTGTGCAGCTTTCTATGCAGAATTAACAGTGTGGATATACTGATTAGTGCTGGTCACAAGTTTTCTCAGGAAATGGCTTTGGGTCTGCAAACACACCTTTGTCAAAATCATTTTTTGCAGAAGCATGGCTGTTCCAGCTGTGTTCCAACAATGGTCAGGGCACTGTGCTAAAATTCTTCTTGCAGCCACCTCCTGTGGGTGCAGTGGTTGTTGTTGGGGAACACATTTTACCATTTTATTTATCTCCCCATATCTGATGATTTGGTAGTGATATATTCCCATTCCACATCTCTGTTTCCACAACTTCTTAATGTTTTTGCATGCAGAATCCTCATGATTATGATTGCTTATGATTGCTTCTTGTTTATTCAGACCTTTATGCTCCCTAGGGGTTGTTTTACAAGCACTGGAAGCAGTTGGAATGTGCAGGAGGGATTCTCATAGGGAGAACAGGCCACTTTGGGCTGGGGAAACAGACTTTTCCCCTGCTTCTACTCAGGTCTCGAACTCACCCAGAAGCATTGTGCCCTTCATGGACCAAAACCATCATTGAAATGGAGTTCTGAAGTGGGCTTACATTTAAGGGTTACATCTTCTGGGAGGCAAAAAAGAGCTGAAAGTGAGGACTGATTTCACTGAATGTTGAAGTGTAGTTGGTATTTGTAGGATTCTTGCAGCTGTTTCTTGGTTTTGTGCTATTTACCAGTAAGACAGTAATGCATTTTCTTTGGATGTCAGGGTCACAGGTGGTATAGCAAACCTCCCATAGAGCTGAGGTTTCACAGGAGGAGGAGGAGTACTCTGCAGTTTGCTGCTAATGAGAATTTGTTATTGGTAACAGAAAGTGAGAGAAACCCTTTCCTTCTAAGATATCTGCAGCAGGAGTGGTTGCTGTTCAGGTAACTCACAACTGGTTGGAAATCAGGAATGCCTGAGCTAATCCTGAGCTGAGTGAGAATGTGAGTGCCCTGTGCATTATTCAATGCTCTGTCTATAGGCTTTTCTGACCTCTTTCTTTCTGTAGTTATTGCCACTGTAATTTTTCTGTACCCATTGGGTTACAGTGTATTAGTCATTTACTGGACTAAATGATATGGTTTTAGTGATAAGGTTTCAGCTAAATACAGTGGATGGGTGAAACTGCATTCTTTTTATGGCTCTAGCACTTCAACAACTCATTAAGAAGTTTATTTTATTTTTCTTCTGTGTTTGAGTAGAGTGTTTATTTAAACTGCCTTTCATCTTTATTTCATCTCTACTGCATTTCAGCCAGGGCTGACTTTTTCCACATTGTGATGTTGTCAACATTGCAGAATAGTATCTATATATGGTAAATGGATAATTAACACAAATAATGAAGGGGCTGGACAAGCAAACTCAAAGCTTTGCTTTTCATGAAAAGGGATAAAGAAACATTCACTTCTGACTTTATAGCAAACAAGGTTGCAAGTGAGTTTGGATTTAAAGTCAGAGATGACTTGGTGCTGTAAAAATGAAAAGAAATAATTATGGCAGTGTTTAAATAAAGATAGTATTCTTATTCCAAGAACTGTACTTGCAGTTCTTTGCAAGAGATATGAGTAGGATATTGCACAGGCATATTCCATATTATTAATTTTGTATATTGTTTTAAGTATTCTTAAATATTGCACTCACTTCAGGAGTAGTTCTTATGTCAGCTTCATCAATAAGAAAGTGTTTGTAATTTGTCTTAAGTAGTAATTCAGATCACACACTCTCATAGAACCTTTCTTGCAGTGTGATCCAGCATAGGCCTATGACCTATGCATCAGCTTTTTTTTCCAATATAATGGTAAAATAGGTCATAAGTAATGTTAATCAATAAAATTAATGCAGTAGTTGTGGCGTTTTGTATTTTTGCTTACTTCTACACACTGACCTGTTGTTAACAATTACCAAAATACCATTTAATAGCAGTTAACCCATTTTGGGCTTCTTTCTGTAATAAACACCTCAGCAGTGTTTGAGCTGCTGTATCAGTGCCAAGGGGTTGTTGTGATTTGAGTGGAGGTACAGCTTCTAAAGGGCAAAATAGGGTCCCAGCCTGGGACTTGCCGGTAGAGGGAGATGCAGTCATTCACACTGGGTCGATGTGGATCATCTGCAGGAAAACAGTGGGCACGAGGCAATAATCCAAAGTTGCTGTGGAGTTACTCTTGCACTGCTGCTGACGCTGCTGAGAATCTCTGAGAAGCTGCACCCCATCCTTAATCCTGTTTGGTCCCAGTTCATTCCTCTCCTGAACAGAATTGAAGAGGTGATGAAAAATTGATCATTTTTTCTATAGCTTAGTTCTATGAAATAGACTCTGAGAATCTGCACCCCATCCTTAATCCTGTTTGGTCCCAGTTCATTCCTCTCCTGAACAGAATTGAAGAGGTGATGAAAAATTGATCATTTTTTCTATAGCTTAGTTCTATGAAATAGACTCTGAGAATCTGCACCCCATCCTTAATCCTGTTTGGTCCCAGTTCATTCCTCTCCTGAACAGAATTGAAGAGGTGATGAAAAATTGATCATTTTTTCTATAGCTTAGTTCTATGAAATAGACTCTGAGAAATAATTTAGGCATTGAAATAAAAATTGACATGTGCAAAGCCCCATGGAATGACTGCCTAATTCTGGTGGGCCTTCAGCTGGCTTCAGGCCAGCAGCCTGGCGGTGGTGCTTGGTGGGTGTGAGTGTCATCCTTTCTTCAGTAATGAATTTCCACCCATGTTTCCCTGAGGTGCAGAGTGACTTTTGCACACCTGAAAGGATTGACCTCTTGATTGTTTTTCAGTCTGACTCCAGCCCAGTCTGTCTGGGCTGACACAATTTTAAAAAGAGTTTTAAAAGCAATGGTGGAGCAGGCCTTGTCCTTGAGGTGGAGTTGAATTTGTGGTGCCCTTGGCTGACAGATGGAGTGAGTTGTAAAGAGGATCATACACTGGAGACTCTGCTCTGTAACATGTGGCTGCAGCCACATGGGAGATACTTTCAGTCGAATATTCTTTTAAGCATTGACAACTTCTCTTTGACTACATATATCTAAGACCGTTCATTCCACAGGAAGCCAGTTTTTTCAAAAGCTCTGTCAGAAGCTGTTGTTCTGGATGTGGGGATGTGTAGGAGCATCAGCTACCCAACTTCCTTACAGGCTGCACTGGCCTTGCCTGCAGACTGCTTGAAGCTGAGAAGACATAGGAAAAAAAATTAGCCTTCAACAACAGTGCCCAAAAATTTTTATTGGATGGTTGCTGAAGGACTTATGTGCCAAGTAGCTTTTATATCCAGACAGAAGAGTATTGATTTCACAGCATTCTCTTCTGCAGATTTCTATTTTTTTTTTTTTCATGGAAAAAGGTCTGAGCAATAAGTAGTTAAGGGGTTAACTTGTTTTGCTCTTAGACTGGTTTGAACAACATGAATAAGCAGTACCATTCATGCTATTAGTGCATACTAATAGATTGAATGGTACTGCTCAACACGTGAGAGGTTTCTCTAAATAAACTATGAAACTAATACATACTTACTGTGTTTTGCATAATCTCATTCTTCCTCTCTTACCTGTTAGTGTAACAAGTATCTCCTCCTTTCCAGCAGCGATTAGGATTTTTGAGTCTGCAAGTAATTTGTTCAGGTCTTACTCCATGTTTGGTTAAGCATCTGCAAAATAATTCATAGTACATTCATTAGTTTACTGATAATTAGTAAAAGTCTATTAATTTATAAATTATAGACTACCTTAAATATAAATTAAATTTTATTAACTTGAGCAATAGGTTTGCCCTTCTATGAACTTGAACTGTAATATTTGGTCTAATATTAGGGATTTGAGCATTGTATTAGGAGTCCCTACTACAAACTCAGGACCTAATCCTATTCATTAATGTTCTTGTTGAAATTCACAGGGATCAATAATGGAATTTAAACCAACCACAGGCTTGTAGACGTGGTCTGTGTCCAAACCTTTGGCTAGATTGATCAAGTACTAATCAAGTACTGATTCAAGTCAGGCAGGAATAGTGATTGGAAAGACTTTGGGGGATATAAACATGGGAAAAGCTCATATGGTCTAATGCTAGTGTTATGATGAAAAATGCAGATCAAATTGATACTAAACTGGGAAATTTGTAGTTGTCATCATCCAGCTGTTAGGGTAGCATTTCTTTTTAAGTCAGATTTAGGACATATTTGTAGTTGCAATAACAGGATGGTTTTGATCCCATTTGGCATATTTCAGAAACAGCACTGGGGAATTCTCTGTAGTGGGTTTTTAGCGACTGGCAAAGCCAGAGTTGTTCTTTGATGCTCAAAGCTCATTAAGCCTCTTGATCTCATTTAACTGACTGTAATGATGAGACAGATGAAGCCTAGTGAAAATAGAGATTTAAAGGAAAGCATTAAGGATAACAGTGTTACTGCTACATCAGTAAGAGAACATTTCCTCATGTCAAAGCAGATGTGAATATGTGAATTCCCTCAAGCTTTTTGTTTCTTAAAGTTTCAAGCTCTTGGGATGCTGGACAAGTCCTCTGCCCAGGAGACACCTGGGTAGCTATTTCCACCCCAGGCTGTAATTCAAAGCACCAAGAAGAAGGCAGGAGCACCTGAGCTGCCAGAGTCAGGCCCCACTCAAGGCACCTTGCTGTTTTCCTGCTTGTGGGATTGGAATTATGGAGCTACAGGATGCTGAGCTGGTCAGGGTTGGCTTGCCCGCTCTGTTGTGTGTTGCTGATTTACCTGCTACTCCTTCTCTTCCTAATCCTTAAGTAAAGAATGCTTTTCCCTTGGCTATCTATTTGCAAGCTTGGAAAATTCATATTCATGCATTAAGGAGTGAAATGAAAATATATGAAGTGGTAGAGTTGTCAGACCATAAAAGTAAGTGTGCTGTTGGCTGGCTGTATCTGTCAGTAAGTAGAGAGTGCAGAGTGAAGTCAAGTGATTCAGTGATTCACTGCATTTTGCTGATCTGACCCATTTGTGTTTCCTCAGTGTGCATTTCAGGAAAGGGGAATAAACCACTTCAGCATCTGAAATGCCCTAAAAATATTACACTTGGAAGGGCTTGTTATGTCACTCAAGATTTCAGAGGCACAGGAAGGGTGTATTTGGCTAAAGAAAAGAGAAGCTTAAAGGTCCAGGTTGTCCAAAGCAAATTACTTTCTGCCTGTAATACAGGGCAGGTACCCACTTTCTAATAGGAAAAAAGTGTCACCTAGAAAGTGGGATAGAAGAACTAATTAATGCATAATACTTTTGTTTAACCTGAGTCTTTTCATATTGACAGAAATTTATTGGGTTTTTTTTCCTTGCTGATGAAGAGCAATGCTAGAGTGATGAGTATTTGCCCATTAATTCCTAAAAAGATCAAAAACTGCTTTTAACCAACCTCATCACTGTTTCACTGTCCATTCATTAAATATTGTTATATTCAGCTTAATTAAAAGCAGTCTTTTGGCTTTTGGGACCGTTCATAAAGCATCTGTGAGATTAAATTTTTTGTACAATTTACCTATCTCTGTAAAAGTCAGAATCTGGATACTATGCTTTCCCCCACATCATATATTTAAACTTTTTCTTATTCTGGGGCAGATAAAAGAATACTTCTAAGTCCTATTTGTTTTGCACTGAATATGTTTGTGGAATTCTTAGCAGTCCTGCTAGGAAGACTTTTAGTGCAAATATGTCATGAATTTTAATATGAAAAGTCAGATAAATTACACTTAGGCCTAGTACAGTTTTTGAACTGCAATGTGTCATTGTAGAGGAGAGGCCAATATTCTTGGGTTTCACATTGTGTGGATGTGATAGGGCAATAAATTCCTGTAACTCTGAGAACTGTTACAGTTATATACAGGATAATATTCCTTGATCTTGTTTCCCCCTGCATAAAACACTGGAAGATTTTCTGTAGAAAAATGTGCCTTCATTATATTCTCCTTTCCCATAAAGCAAAAATCTTCAGTAGTAATAATGTGTTCATAAGGGCAAGACAGTTTCTTAAAGCCAAGACAATTGAAGTTTGAAGGGATGGAGAGGAAAGAAAAGAAAGCAATGGCTGGAGGTTTTTGGCACCAGTAGCTTTGAATCTTCTCTGTACTAATCAATGGATAGTAAAGAGGATTTTTAAAATTTATTTTAAAATGAAATTATTTTACATGTGTAAATGTAAAATATATTTATTTTATGTGTTTTCCTCCACAGACTTTAGATAGTGCCTTACCTTCTTCCTTCACCTTGCTGTTGCATGCAAGGCTTCAGGCATCATTGGTTTTGGCATGTTTTCTGAATTAAACATTCCTGGGTAGGGGATATTGTGTGAAATAAAAATAAGACATAAAGCTTTCAAACTGTAATTATACAAGTCTGTTTCAAAATACAAAAATCTATTTTGTGTTGTTCTGGCATGTAAGAAACTTGTCTTATTGGCATGGGGGGTAAAAGTAATCATTCATGGCTGTGCTTTTTCACATGCACTTGTTTAGAAAAGTGTCATGATCTAGTTTTCAGAGGTGCCAAAGCCTTCCAGCTTCCATTGGCTAATGTAAGATTTATCAGTACTTGAAACAAATTTTCAATTTGAGCTACTGCAGTGTTATTTTAATCTTTTAGCTTGCTGGGCTTCTGTGTGGAAGATTAAATATGCTGATGTTAGTGAAAAGGCATTGATTCCAGTATGGCTCACTCTTAAGAGTACTATATTTATTTCCACATGTTCTGAGTGATAGATATGAAAAACAATCTATTTCAGATCTTTTTCATCAAAAGACCAGTATGCCAGGAATCCGACAGCAAAGCCAGAAGCTGCATTTTCTAGCACACGTGCAAAGAGTATTCATACAGAAACTTGTTTCATGTGCAGACAAGTACCTGCATTAAACCAATTAGTGTATGTACATTAGATGTTTTTGCAAAATACTCTTTCCTATGGTCTGAAGCTCCACTTTTCTTTCCCTTTATTTTAGTAGCTTCAGGAAAAAAAATTCTTCCATGATAAAATATTTATAAACTGTCAAACACAAGTTACAATGCCAAACCTAAGGCAAATTCAGTGTGCTACACCACAACTGCTCCTTGTGCTTTTTACAGTCTTTGTTTATGAGCTGGGAGAATCCCCACAAATTTGCTGAATGGGGAATACTCCTGTGTCTGACTCGATGGGCTTGGCCACCTCTTTGTTATACTCCACAGAGACTCCTGGGTTGCTGCTGGGATGGCCCTGTACAGATTTATACATTGAATTGCAATGCTAATCAGCAGATTGGGCAAGGCTTCCCAGCTGCTCACCATCCCATTTTTATAAAAGCAGTAACCAAATATGGGTTGGGTAATGCACATGTGCACAGTGAGATCTCGCCAGCAGAGACACTGCTGCCTGCAGCTTGAAGCATCAGAGCATCTCTCCTTTCCTGTTGTGGGTGAGGGTGTCTCACTATCAGGGAGAAAGCTGTATGCTTTCTTAAGCCAGAGGAAGGTGTCCTGAGTATCTGGATATTATTCTGTGGTCTGCTGTCAATTTGCTGAGAGCAGCTAAAGGATTGAGGAGATCCAGTCCTGTCAGCTCCTGTCTTGGCAGGGTATGGTGCTTGTCCAGCAGTATGCTGGAAACAGCAACCACAGTGCCGGGGTTGTTTGGGTTATTTCAGTCTCAGGTGTGTGAAAACCTTTATGGTGTGTTTACTCAGCTGTCAGTGCTGCTCACATAGACCTACATCAACTGATGAACTAATGGTAACACAGGGCTCGCTCCATGCCATTGCTCGCCATGTATCATCCCTGTTCAATTTAACATTAATTCTTCATTTGCCTAAACCAGAAAGTAAGAAATGTGCTATCTTAGCAATTTATGAAGTGACGTATTTGCACCTGGCATTTCTTAATGCCTTAGGATAGTAATAGTAAATAGTAATTTTAAAATGCAGTTGTCTCTAGGTCACAGTTGCAGCCAGAGTAGAATTTAGGAACCAAGAGAAGGTTGCAAAAAACTTCTCATTTGTGATGATTTCTATAAATTGTGGAATACATTAAGTTTATTGTTCATTGACAAAATCTAGGGATTAAGTCAATGTGATTCTTGCAGTTAACTCGTAAAAGATTTGAAATTTTGATTGTGTTTTAGCCCATGCAGAAAAATTCAGGGCGGTATAAACCATGTATTTTTTCATGCAAGAAGGGATGATTAATGATAGCATTCACAAATATTAAATTACTGCCATACAGGTATCCTTAGTGAAAGTTAAGTTTTCTTTAAATATCCCTTATCACATTTATGTTGAAATTCTTGTCGATGAGAGAGCCTGCAAGGTGTAATGGAAAACTACGAGAGGTGGAGGAATACCTCCGATCTAACAAAGACCAACATTTTCCTTGCTTTTAATTTCATATAACATCCTTAACTTAAAACTGGGGAAACTGCAACACAGGTGCTACAACAATGTGTGAATTTTTTATTGCTGTACTGAACGTGGCATTTTATTGTCAGGTACCTGACGGATGGAGGGCTGGGGCTGTACACGCGCCGGCTGAACCGGCTGCCCGACGGCATGGCCACCGTGCGGGAGACTCTGCAGCGCAGCACGGCCCTGGGGCTCGGCGACGCCGACAGGTAGGGGGCTAAACACCCCTGGCAATCGAGGCACTCAATGCATGGATGTAAATTTCTCTGGAGTATTTTGTGTTCTGTGTTCACAGAGGTGTTGGGAGAAATGGTTTTTTTTGTCTCCCGAGTGCTTTGCTGGAATCCTCACCAGGGGTTTTGTGGATGGGAGGCAACATAAGTGTTAAACTTCTGTTTTAGTAGTGTTTCAAATAGAAATAACTGCATTCTCTCCTCGTGTCCATTGATTCTCCTCCAATTTCAGTGATTCAGTATGAAGAGGCAAAGCCAAATGTCAAAAATTAAGGGACTGGAAATCCATAATTTACGCGAGTGCGGTCACAAAGGAGCCCAGTGAAATGTTCTGTAAATGTGGATATAAATGGGTTAAATACTGGTGCTTTTAATGAGATCAGCACATAGCTGCTTCTTACCCTTCCAAAGCCTGCTCAGTGTTACTGTTGAAGTAGCAAGTGACCTGTATTCTTTTTCTTTCATAATTGGCCTCTAAGTATAAAACATGAATTTTGAGGTACATTCAAAGCAATTCTTGAACTCAAAGTTTTTTCTCTTTTTGCAATCTGTAAGTCATTCCCAGGACATAAGGCCCTGACTGAGCTGGACTGATACTTTCTTCATAGTGATGCATGTATTACTAAGGAAAAACAAGTGATGGAGAATCTAGCCGTGTTTTCTAAGCAAACTAAATCTAAATCTGCCAAGACTTAGAACTAAATCTGCTTTGGCGTCCTCATGATATTAGTAAAGAGCAGAATGTCACATCTAAACAAAAGAACTGAAACCTCTTAGAGAATCCTAGCTCAGTTTGTATTATAGGTCATCATATGCTTGCCAGTCGTAAAATATGCCTGGATTTTTCCAGGAGCTCGTATCTCTTTTGAAATTTGCAGCTTGAAACCCAACCAGCACTCGCTGCTGATCCTGTGGGTGACAGTGTTTCAATCTTGTGATGCAGCTGGAGACAAATCAAGTGTCATCTGCTTTTGCTGCTGTGGCAAATTGCTACAGCAACAAAAGCATCTGTTAAAAATTCAGCATTTGTCTAAGATAAAGTATATTGTTGTTTAAGTAACAGCTTTCTGGAGAGCCAGTGATACATTCCTGTCATTGGTTCTTTCCCTCATCCAATATTTTCTGTGCTTGCAACACTTTTTGTTTGCTGAGCTCCTTTCCTGAAGACACCACACATCAGGCACCAATCAGGAACATTTGACAAGAGGTATTATTTGAGCATTTAAATGCATTCCATCTAGAATGGGGCTGTGACCCACTGAAATGCAGTCCCTAGGTTGTCAGTTTTGAAAATCATCCTTTCAGTTCACTTGGAGCAGGACAAACTTGACACACATTAAAGACTCTGAATGGCAGAAAAATTACCCTTGGTTCTAGAGCTAGTGATACTATGATGTGTTGCTTTGATTTAGTCTTTTCTGTTTAGAATATAATACCTTAGCAGGAGATGAGGATTTTCTGACAGGAGGACAGTGATTTAAAAATAGCTTCTCTTTGCTTGCTGGGTGACCATGATGTGCAGTTTAAACAAAAAATTAATCATAGTTCAAGGAGTATTCTGGGGTGGAAATGGCCATAAGGGAAAGGAGTTGAATAAAACTGTGCAGTAATTCATTGTTTTCTTCATTCTGTGAAGCAGTGAGGAGGGGTGCTGAGTTGCTTTACTGATACTTGCAGAAAACATATTAAGATTCTATTTAACTTGTTCAAAGCAGATGTTAATTGAATGCATGAGAGAACAAGTGTGAAGGACTGTGAACCTGTGAGCATGAGGTTAATCATTAAAAAGTTATCAGAGGAATTTTTGTGATATGCTAGCTTGTTTAGTTTCTTATGCTATTAGTTGTAGAAGTTTAGTTGTGAGGCTTTTACTCATTGGCACTGGTGAGGTAAAACACACACCTTACAAGGTACATTTTTCCCTGCAGCAGAGAAATCCAAACAAAGGCACTGAATTTAATGCTTGATTGCAAAGTTAATGGAATCATTGCACAACACAGCTGAGCTTACTTTTTAACTTCAAGATAATTTCAGTTTGCTTAGAACAAAGGCGTTTTAAATCAAAAAAGGCATTAAAATAGCTTTTTATTTAGTTTTTGATTGTTTCTTTTTTAATTTAGTTTGGGATTTTTTTTTCCAGGTTGGAAATAAATATCCTGTTGTTTTGTCTGTTCTATATATGTGGACTTGGTGTGTGCCATCTGGTTACTTGATTTCACATTGTCAGAAACAGCTGCTCTATCTGGGACTAAATCTGGCCTTTGCCTTCACATATATAACTTGCATTTGTAATATGTGTAGGTAAGTTAGATATGAATAAATCTTTCTGTAGTTGCTTACCTGTGTAAGCCATTATTTAGAGGAGATAACAGACCTGTGCTGATTTATCACATCCCTTGGCTAGGACAGGAGACTGTGAATGTTGTCAAGAGTAACTTTAATGCTATTAAGAGAAGTGTCTATATGACCTTTTAAAAAATCATCAGTGATGAACTGCTTAAAAAACTACTGCTGAGCATGATTTACTTAGATTATTTCCCTTTTACAGTTCTATTTGAGGTTGCATTAATACCTGGCTTTGCATAAAGGCATAGAAAACTCTTCCCAGCTCTTGTCTGCAATGACTTATCAAAGAGTGGATTGTGTTGTCTTGGTGATTCCAGCAGCTACAGCACTGATGGACTGTAGGTAAACAGTAAAAACAGTCTTGTTCTTCAAGAGTGTGTCTGCGTCCTGATCACATTTGGTGACCACAGTACCAGTCTTGTCACACACTTGGTTAAAAACAAGTCCATGTTCAGATTAACTCTTAGGCAGATTTGTGACTGGAGTTGCTTCCTGACAGTCAGCATTTTAGAAGTATTTCTTGCTTTTGGAAAGATTTTTGAATAATGCCAGAGGAGACTGTGGAGCTTGGACAAGAAAGAAGAATTTTAAGTGAAGCAGAAACTGAGCAGAAAGCCAGAGGACATTCCATGCAGAGCATGCATACTTTGCTATTAGTAAGAATTTCACTGAGTGCAGTACAAATGGTAAAAATGATGGCTTTCAAAAATAGCTGAAGAGTAGTATTTTGCTGCTATTTTGCATTTTATAAAAACAGATTAAGGTTATTTATATGTCTCTTGGCTCAGGTTGCACATTTGTGGAGTAAACCCCTCTGTCTGGAGTATGTTTAAATTCAATAACTGAAATTTAATTTCTTGAATCCTGCTACAGTGATGAGATTACTACAAAGATGGGCTAGTTCTTGGTGGTGGAGGGAGATTGCTGGATTGCCCTCATAGCCAGGGGAACTTGGATCACTCTTCAGAAGGGCTGAAAATCAAGCTGAAGCAAGTCATCAGATTGGGGGAAATACTGGCCTGTTTTGAAAAGTGGGGAGAGAAGATGTCACTGCTTTTGGGAGGAGGCAGATTCCACTGAAAGCAAAATTACAATCATGGTGCTGAAGGGTATTTCTTAAGAAGCTGCATCAAATTTCCTTTAAGCTGCACCAAATTTCCTTTTTTTTCAGGTTCTGATTTGTTGTAGACAATGGAGAATTTTATAATATAAGGAAAAGAGAAAGGAAATTTTTGTTAAAATATTCTTTATGTAGTTTTATGGTAGGATAAGACAGCTTAAAGTCCTGACTGTGTTTCAGTTTTTCTTCTTAATTGAGACAGTGTAGCTGAAGTAAAATGAAGGTGTAGCAGAACTACTCCATCTCATCACTGCTGGAGTTTTACTGCTCTAGCAGCAGTACCACAATACCTAAGAAAAGGGACAAAACAGGGAAAATTGTTCTGGAATACATATCTATAGACACATAGACTGGATAGTCTTCATCTTAAATTGTTAAAACATGACTGGGTTATATCTTAAACTTCAGGTGGATGCAATTGCTGTAATAATATGTAGAAATATATATTCTGCCTTGTAATGGCAGTGGAATTCCCATCATCTCCTTCCCCCACAGCTTCTCCTACTCCTGCTCTCTCAGGAGTGTTGACATTAGTGTTAGTGGAGTTTCACTGTAAAGGAGCTTGCAGGGAGATTCCTCTGATGTTTTGTGTGAATGATTTTGCAGAGGGAGGATGTCTCTTCTGTCAGGAGAAGGAGTAACTACATCCATTGAAGTCATCTACAGACCTCAGGAGGTCTCAGCTGAGGAAGTTGCTACCACACTATTTCCATCTAACTGGGAGATTACATGCCATCAGTTCACAGTTCCTTCACTTCCAGACCATCCTGGCAGTTGTACTTGAATTAAGTTGCTATGATTATGATAACTTAAAAGCTCCACTTCTACCATTTATTTTCCTTGCTGGGACTGTGGAACAACTCTGTATAAGGATCCTGTATACTAAATAAGAATAATTTTCTAGAAAATAACTTAACTTAAACTCTCTAAGTGTTTTTTAGGATAATATAGATAAAAAGTGGTTTTGAGCATTCATTGCTCACTGTGCTGTGAGTCACTGCAATTTGTATATATGCCCATCTAGAGTTGCTTTAACAGCAGACTCACAGGAATGGTGAAATGATTCATGCCTAACAGATCATCTGCCCTGTTTGACCATCTGTTTGAATTTTATCTCTAAATTAGAAAAAAGTGCTACTGCTTCTAAATATCCAGGTTGGTACCTGTGGATATCTATCTGTCTTTGAAAGATCCCATATTTATCTTGAAAACTGACTCTCAGAAGTAGGGCAAATTCACATTGCAACGGTTCTTTGAAGTTTATGGCTCTGGGATCTACTGATTAGAATCAAAATACCATATGCTTTTATTTTCCAAGGAAACTTTTCACAAGCTGCAACCCCCCCCCCCAAAAGTGGTTTTAGATTACGTAAAGTAATTGCGAAGTTAAGCAATTAATAGTTCAAAACAAAGGTATTGTAGCTATACCTGGGGGCTGAAATGAGCATTACCAAAAGGAAGAAAAGGACAAACATACAAACATGGCAAGGTTAGTCAGGGGAAGCAGTGGCTTTTGACAGATCTGTTTCAGTAATCTAAAAGATGACAAACTTCTTACAAAGTTTTCTTCAGGTCTAGAAGCAAAAATTTTCATTATATAACACAAGCTTTGTGTGGATTTGTTGAGTAGACACAGTAATAATGTTTTTCCTTTTTTTGTTTTTTTCTTTTCGCACATTTTTTTGAGGGTGTACATGCAGTACACTAGACAAAGTATTCTAGGCAGTACCTCTGTAGGATTTGATAAATGTTAATTCTGTTTAGAGAAGCATAATGGAATGGAGATGGGTTTGAAAGTTTAGGTTGTTTCTCAGGCTTGGTCTAATTTTACTCATTGCGTGATGGCAGCAAAGAATGTGATTCCAACAACCAACTTAGTGATGTTGGGAGCTGTTGGAAGGCTAGAGAGAGTTTTAAGGAGGGGATATCTTAAGGAAGTAGATAATTTTTCAGCTGAGATTGTGTAAAAAAATTCTATCCAGGCTCCAAAATACCAGTGTGTAGCAATAACAGATGTATGATTGACCTGTGGGGGCTGGCTGTTGAAGCAGTTCTGTGCCTTTTAGTTAGCTGACTTTTTGTAAAATTAGAATTGGTTTTCCTTGGGGACAATTCCTTCTCCATGTATTCATGGCCACAAAAAAGAGCAGATTCTACTGCAATAAGGACCTGTGTGCATTCAAGAAGCCAAGAATTATCCTAATGTTCTCTTATTCAGGTGTTCTCTAATAACTGATTTAGTACCTCCACAGGCTGACGAGTCAGCTGAGAGCAGTTCTTTGCCTTTTTCAAGAGCTTCTTCTTATGAAAAGGTGCAATTTTACCACTCAGTCCTAAAACCAACCAAACGAAACACACTACAACTGCAGGCTCTTCCCTCCAAAGGCAGTTGATTGTGCAATCTTCACTTGCTTGGTTATCACTGTGGTTCTAATCCTTTTCAGAACTGCCTGTTTTGATTAGATGTAAACGTATGTAAGAGATGGTCTCTACCTAGGCTTTAGGAGCTGCACTTCTTGTTGAAACCTTTCCCCTGGTGTCATGCCCTTTGCTTTTATAGCTATGTTTCTCATTCTGCATTCCTTTATATTTTAGGATTTATATTAGGATTCTGCATTCATTTATGTTTTAGGATTTTATATTTGATTTATTTACATCTCTCCTGTAGCATTTAAGATGTTTAGGCCAGGAGCTGCTGTTCACCACAAAGCTAAAGTAGGGTGGTAGGTACCCTCAAGGGAGCAACTCATTGTGACTATGCCTGTATTGTTTTTGCCCATGCAAATAGTTTGTGTTTCCCTGGAAGTCTCCACTGCAGTGTGTGGACAGGTGAAGGGACCTTGGCTTTTCTAGAATTGTTGGTGCTGGTTTTGTGAAAACAGGGAAAACTGCCTGATTTAAGCAGCTGAGTAATTTGCATCTAGGGACGGCAAAACCACTCTCCTACACCACTGGAACTAGATTTTCCTGAAGAGATGGTTGCTTTCATACAGCCCCACTCAAAGTATATATGTATAAAGTTGATCTCAGTGCTTGTTTGGAGGCTCTTCTGAAACCCTCTATTTCTGGTTCCACTGCTGGAGATTAGCACTGTCTTTTCTGTTGTATGAAGTGGCTTTCAAAATGCTTCAGACATGTGGCAATTAAGCTTGTATTCCAAGGGTAAACAAGACTGTAGATACAAAGACCATTTTGAACTGTATCACGCTCTTTGTGCTTTGCATGACAAACCGAAGAATGTGAAATGCTTGCTGACACAGAGCAGACTTTGTTGTTTGGTTTTCCGTGTCGAATGGGAAGAGAGTCAACACAGTCTCACAACTGACCTACACCAGTAACCCCTGAGTTTGGGATTTGGAGTTTGAATAGATAAAACTAATAGCAGACAGCTGTCAAGCTCCCAAAGCAGAATCCAAGTTTGGGCCTGTTTGAATAAGTGGAAGCTCATTGTGGTTGTAAAGCAAATTTCTAGACTGGTGATTTTTTTCAAATATTGTGTTTATTACTAAATATCTTATTATTGGAAAACCTAAACATTCTTCTTTTGATCTTTGTCTATCTTTGTTGTCCATAATTGTAAATTTCAATATTTATTTGTTTTTCCTCCTGCTATACAGCTATGTATTCTCTTGTGATTATAACAATAGGCTATCAGTGTTTGCTTCCAAGATAATAGAAATATTAATGTTAATAGACAGGATCTAAGCTTTCTTTTTAGCAGATGAATGTCTTCTGTAATGGTATTGTTTGGAAAATTATATCAGAATTCTGTCTCCAAATGTAAGATACATGTGTTTTCCTGTATGCATGCTCTTCTGAGCTTTGCTGGAATCCTCTTCCCTTCCCTTCCCGGAACTTCCCTTCCCTTCCCTTCCCTCTTTCTCCATCGCTCTGTCATTTATTCCCAGTTTTGTCCCCTCCAGTCAAGACATTTCAAACACTGCAGGTGGTGTGAAGGGTCTCCATCACTGAGACCCCCTCCAAGGAATTCAGGATATCTGGATGCTTTGGTCCATTGAATATACCTGGGAATGAGACTCCTGAATTGGACAATTAACTAAAATGTCTGAAGTTGGATGGTATTACTACCCTGGTATATCCAATAAATATCCACATCTGCAGTATAGTAGAAGAAGCTCTAAGGTATCCGGAACTTTGAGCTCATATTTGAAATTCTCTGTATTTATCTCCTTCAGCTGTCCTGAATGGCAGCTCCTATGTTTTTAGAAGGTAATGAAGTAAGCAGGGGGTGCTTTTGGGATTGATACCAAAGAAAGCGAAAGCGTCCCTGACCTGGTGCTTGTGGAAGCAGACATCTTCAGATAAAAAGAAGGTTCCTTCCCTGTTTCCATGGCACTTCACAGAGAGGTGCATTCTTTTCTCCTTCTGCCACAGGCCTTACCTGTCACCTGTAACTGAGTTTCAAAGAGCAGGGTATGTCTCATTTTTCATGTATGTCCACAGAGAGAGGTGCAAAGGACGGAGTATATGGACCATGTGGAATGAATATCTGGGCCCAATGGAAGGAAATTCCCCCTCTGTAGGGCAGCTGTGCTGCATTTTACCAGTTGGGGAGTGGAGTGGCAGGGGCAAAAGATATGATATATGTTATTGTATGTAACTATAGTTAGGTATAGTAACATATATATATATGTATATGTATTTGTATATGTTACTATAGATACAGTATACATATATACATTTATATACATATATATAGTATAGTTACTATATGGAACTATATATTTGCTGCCCCAGGATTCTTGGAGCTGCTGCTGATGTCACATGCCACGATAACTTCCTTGGTGTCCAGCTAGATATTCCATACTGGGGGTCCATATGCTTCTTATCTGTAGATCCTATCCTTCAATTCCTCAGCTTCCTTGGGACATAGGGATTTTTCAGCAGTATAAGGTGACTTTGTGACTCTTTTATGACAGCTAATAAGATTCACACTGACGTTGAGACTCCACAGAGCAAGCAGTCACTTTGCTCCTGATCTCTCTGCACTGAGCTCCAACATCTTGAGGCTTAAAATGCTCAGTTACACAGCTCCATGGGGCTTACAAACACTCTGCTGTTGTATAAACAGGAATTAGGCTTCCACATGATGTTC
This sequence comes from Anthoscopus minutus, assembly GCA_013399455.1. NCBI lineage: Eukaryota > Metazoa > Chordata > Aves > Passeriformes > Paridae > Anthoscopus > Anthoscopus minutus. The sequence goes on from VWYI01020234.1 coordinate 68,991, forward strand.
TTACGTTGCTTAAGTATATGCAGTTAAATATACATTTGGCCAGAACAGATAATTGCATACTCCACAGTGGAAACACTTGGAGAGGCATTGTGTTACTTCAGCAGTATTATGAGAACATGTTTAATTTGTTTTTATTAGTAAACGGTTTTTTTAATATATTCTCACTAAAAATAAAATATCTAGTTTTATTAAAAGTGATTGCTGCAATTTGGGGCTAATTAATTGGATGTAAGTGGCATTGGAACGTGTGAAACCTGTGTGCAGGGTTAGCACAGGGAGCCTCAGAAACTGCCCCTTTGCTAGAGGCTGTTTATGTGTGTCCAGGTATAGATGGTAAATAAGTAGCCAGAGGATAAATGCTAAACATTGGAAGTCTGATTAGTGCCTGAGCAAAGTCCAGGGGCTGAGGTCAGCTCTTTTGAACTATGTTATGTTTATGTTATTTCTTAACTTGCAAAAAGGCTCAGCTCAGCAGCTACTCAATGAACAAATATCAAGTTACCATGTGCTCTCATCAGCCTCAAGTAATATTTTAATCTTTTTAATCTAATTTTAAATTAAAAGTTTATATTTTATGATTATGTTGTTAATTTAAGTTAATTTTCATCTATATCAACAAATTCATTCATTTTGGTTTGGGAGAAATGAGCAAACCACCTAGAGTATTCAGAAAGGTTTCATTCCCTCTTTCATGTTCATTGTCAAGGTTGATTTATTCTTGTTATGAAACTTGCAGCTAGAAATATTTGTAACATGTCTTAATGCCTTAAACATTTCTTTGAAACCATTAATGTTATCTGATACTATCTGATATGCACATGCGTAATTTCATGTATCATTTGAATTTTTGTGCAAAGACTTAATTTTTATTTTCAGGGATGACTGAAAAATAATACTGCATTTGCAGAACTTGAACTGTTCTGAATGCAGAAGGGATGAGCAGAATATTTTCCAGAAATGGCTGGAGATATATTTGTAGGCAACTGTGTATCTCTATGGAAAAAGATTAGAGGGAAAAGGAGAAGGGAAGAATCACCAACATGAGCCTACAAGAAAGAAATATGAATATACTGTGCCAAGTCAAGTTCACAGAGGTTACTTTCACCTAGGAAAGCCTTATATTTCACTTAACCTGTATTTTGGGACTGTGTGTATTCTCTGTCTACTTCTAGGGAGAGAATTTATTCATTTGTGCTTTTAGAGCATTTCTGAAGCAATGGACTTATGTGAGGGATTAGGTGGTGGAAAGAAATCTGCATTTACATATTTCTAATGTCTTAAATGTGCATTCAAAGGAAAGACAAAAGTTTTCCTAAATCAAAAGACTGTGATTTCAAAATGAAGTCAGGCTATGACTTTCATGCTCTTATTTCTCTTGAAATTTTTTGTTAGCTTCTAACTGTAACCATTGAATCGTTTCTTTGTTAATAGAGGTTAAAAGCCAAAATGCCATATGGGAACAAGAAGTTGCTTGTTATTCCTTTTGGTCTAAGTGTGCTGGTGGTTTGACCTCCAACATCAATACCCAGAGGGCAGAATCAGAGGTGTCTTCTATGCTGGAGCTTAAGAGTTTTGGTCCCTTTCTGCAGTAACTTCTGACCAATTCTCTATTTTAGTGACATTCTCATTTCTCAGGCCATGTTTGTATGGGCTGACTTTACATCAGTTGTAAACAGCTGATATGACTGATAAAATAATCATTCTTTTCTGTGAGTCATACCATATGTTCCCCTCTTCCACTACCACAATTGTGGTCATTCTTTTCTGAGTTATTTTACCTTTCCTGCATCATCCCCTCTATGCCACCAGTTTGCTTTCCATTGCAGCCATCCCATCTCTTTCCAAACAATGCCTTGTGCAATCAAGTGGGCTTTCATTACATCTGCCTGTATCCTCAGCAAATTATCACAGCTCAACTTTGCCCATGAAATGTGTTTGAATCTTAAAATCGCTCCCCACTTTGGGTACATTCTTATCTTATTTATTGATATTAGACTCTGATTTCATCTGTAGATTTTAATACCCCTAAAATGTCAGGGTGGCAGTATGTGGTGGTGTGGTTGAATTTATTATTGCAATGTGTATGTTATCAAATAATTTAGGAACAAGGGATTACTTTAGAAATTAAAAAATGAAAGCCAAAGGTAGCTTATGACTTGGCTAAGCAAGTCTGGGTGAGATCATAGGAGGAGAATGAAACTTTGTTTGGACATTTTCAAGAATAGTAGTGAACTGTAGCTATAATTTTAGTAGAATGGATTCAAGGCTGACAAGAAAAACAGGTTGGTTAGAAGAAAAACCTCTGTGGACTTACTATCTTATAAACTAATCTCTGAGAACTCTGTTCTTTGTGTCTTTAAAAATCTGTTTGAACCAAAGCACAATGACACATTAGAGGGAAAGTGGTGGGAATATCCAAGGAGGGTTTTTTCAGATGAATCTTTGTTTACTTCTTTATTAATCTTGAAGGCAAAGACTTTCTTCAGTTTATTAGGTGTGCCTGATAAAATGCTAAATATGAGTATGTGCATTAATCTAACTAGTAATCTGGTTTTTTAATTGGGAAAGGGGAGGACAGTATACAGCTACTGACTTTTGTCCTTTCATCTTGTCTTCCCTGTAGTTCAGTTTGTTGAAGTCTCTAAACAAACATATCCAATGACCATTCCTTAATTCTAGAGGAATTCACTGAAATAGAGCTGTGTTTATCAGTCCTAGTTTAAGTCTCTGATAGCAAAGTGAGACACAATTTCACAGCTCAGCCTTAACTAGATGGTCACACTCTGCCAATGTTGAAATATGACAGAGAAATGAGAGGCTGGTTTAGAATTATTTCATTAATGGACGTGGATAAAACAGAAAATAAGGGTTTGGGTTTTGTTCTTGTTTTTTTCCTTACAGAGTAGTGTTGCAGTGATTAAGGTCATAATGTACAAAGTTTAGTTGAGGTCGCTATCGTGCCTGACTGGAGCAAGAATCTCTGTTTTGGCTTCCTGTGTTAGGGTTGTTTCAGTAAGAATATTTCTCCCTGTCTTTCCTGCCAAATTATTTGCTGGAAATAATTTCAACATAAGATACTGAAAGGTGTTGATTGGACTCCTGACTATTGTGGAGCCATCAGGACAGGAAGTGGGATGGAAAGAATTTAGGTTGAAGTCCTTGAACTCCTACATCTCCCCCAGCTGATTTAACTATGAAAATTGACTAGGGGTCCAAGGGAGTTCTCCTAGTGTTGCAAAGTCACATTTTTTCATAAACCAACAGGATATTTAATAAAAAAATTCCCAATTTCTCTAAAGCAGGGATGTTTGATGTAGCAGTAGCAGAGCTGGCAGTTGGAGAGTTTTAGCAAAAAGCTTGCCAAACTAGAGGTTGGTTGCCTTAAAGCCCCTTCTTAACAGAATTAATTTCTGACAGGATTCCAGTCACTTCTGGACTTTTCTTGTCACTTCTCAGCTGCTTTTGTGCCACCACTGTGGTGTAATGGTGTCTTTCATCAAGACAGACTGCTTTGCTCAGACTGGAGAAGAGAGGGCTCCAGGCAGAACTGAGTCCCTTCAGTACCTAAAGGGGCTACACTGAAAAAGGCCCTGGAGTGACAGGACAAGAGGGAATGGCTTCACACTGACAGGGTGAGTTTAGAAGGGATATTTGGTAGAAATTCTTTACTGTGAGAGTGGTGAGGCCCTGACACAGGCTGTGAATTTTTCATCCCTGGAAGTGGTCAAGGCCAGACTGGATGGAGCACTGTCTACTGGAAGGTGGTTCTGCCCATGGCAGTGGGGTTGGAATGAGGTGCTCTTTAAGGTCCCTTTGAACTCAAAGTGTTGTATGATTCTGTGCTGCTTCCTCGAGTCACAGCCATTTATCATTGCAGAGCAGTGGTGGATCCACCACCTCCATCAGGCTCAACATTCAGCTCCAGACTTTCCATCTAAATTAATTTTCACTTTCTTTTTCTTTTTTCCAGTTACTCTTCACATACATTCTTGGCTTCCCTTCATGTCTTACCTTCTCTGTTCTCCAGGGCCCTCCAGAACCAAATAAATATTTTCTATTACAGGACAAGTTTTCTCAGAGAAACTGAGAACTCAATAGAAAAATCATGTCTTACTTTCTATGATTCTCAGGAATTGTTGTTCTGTTTTTAA
>VWYI01020237.1:9629-53659 GCA_013399455.1 Anthoscopus minutus
GCTGTGGATGTTGTCTATTTGTACTTCAGGAAGGCCTTTGACTCTGTCTCCCACAGCAGACTCCTGGGAAAGCTGGCAGCCCAGGCTTGGACAAGAGCACTCTTTGCTGGGTTAAGAACGGGCTGGGTGTCTGGGTTCAGAGAGTGGTGGTGAAGGGTGCTGCATCCAGCTGCTGGCCAGTCACCAGTGGTGTTCCTCAGGGGTCTGGGCTGGGACCAGCTTGAGCATGTCCAGAGGAGGCAACAAGGCTGGTGAGGGGCTTGGAGCACAAGCCCTGTGAGGAACGACTGAGGGAGTTGGGGTTGTTTAGCCTGGAGAAAAGGAGGCTCAGAGAGCCTCAGAGAGGTGACCTTATTTATCACTCTCCACAACTTCCTGAAAGATGATTGTTGTCAGGTGGAGGTTGGTCTCTTCCTCCAGGCAGCAACTGAAAGAATGAGAGGATACAGTCTTAAGCTGTGCTGTGGGAAATATAGGTTGGATGGTAGGAAAAAAAATTTATGGAAAGAGTGATAGAATGGTCTGCCCAGGGAGGTGGTGGAGTCCCCATCCCTGGATGTGTTTAAAAAAAGACTGGATATGGCACTCAGTGCCATGGTTTATGTTAGGGCATGGGTTGGACTCAGTGATCTCAGAGATCTCTTCCAACTGAATTAATTCTATGATTCTGACTTCACAGAATATTCTGAGTTGGAAGGGAACTACAGGGATTGAGTCCAGCTCTTAAGTGAATGGCCTGTGCAGGGACTAAACCTAGAATCCTGGTGTTATTAGCACTGTGCTCTAACTAACTGAGCCAATCTGATCTGCTTATCTCATTGTTAACTTTTTTCTGCATATACAGCTGGATTTGTAACTGGTGGGGTCGTCGGAAAGCCAGAAATAATCCTGAAAATTTATACAGTCGCTGGGAGCAAGACCATGATCTGCAGATATTTGGAGCCTTAGGCCTGTTCTATGAATATTTAGAAATGGGTAAGTTTAAAATTATGCATTTGGAATTGAAGGCAGGACATCTTGTACTGACACTTTCAAAAGAACATTTTCTCAGTTAATTGTTGTGGGTTGATTCCACCAGTTTCATCTTCATGACAGGACTATTAATGCTGGAAATCATTAAATAGGTCAGCCCAATTAATAAAAAAAGCTGTCTTTGCATCTTGAACTGCTAAGAATTTCACAGAAACACTGCAAAGACTTTTTCTTTTCCTCATTTGAATAGGGAACCTTATTCTCAGTGCAGCCAGCTGTCTCTGTGTCTGTTCTTTTCTGTTCCAAACATATTCTTAGCTGATATCAATGGAAATTTTAAGTATGGGATGAGTGCCAAATGTGCTTTAAGGATGGGTACTGCAGACATGAGATCTACAAACTGGCTAGAAGAGAATCCCTTCATCTTTGGTCTTGCACTGATCATTGCTTCGGTTCAGTGCATTAGACCAGCAGAGGGAGTGTGAGCAAGGGAATATGGGTTTTCAAAACGAAAGTGAGCATGTCAGCATATAACAGTTGTTTACAAAATCTGAAAAACTGAAACGAAAACTGAAGCCAAGCTAAATCTAAAGGACACTTTAAAGAATTTAATATTTGGCTATTACAAGGATACATTTTGTTGAAAAATGAAGCTGTGTGGTTTCATTTCTGCAGAAATAGTTTTAAGTGTTCTAGAGATGCATAGTGAGTGTTATTATCACTTTAATTTGATGCTGGGCTGTGGTCTTGTGAAACTAATACTCTCATAACAATCACTGTTGCCAGCCATGTCTTTGCTCTTCTAGAATCAGAACTACACTCCAGCATTGTCCCAGGGCTGCCTAAGCTAGTAGGAATTTTGTTGCTTGTCTGAGGTGAAGGACTTACTGCTGAAATCATGGAAGAGTGAATGGTCTATGGGAATTTATTTTTATCCATGACCTAAACCAGACAAAATTTTCTGTTTCCTTTATTTGAAATAGAGTGGCAATATTGGCTGTGTACTGAGGATTATCACATTCTGTACTGATATACTTAATTTTGGTAACAACTGAAAGGATCATTTGTATATTTAATTTGCAATTCATAAACTAATGTCAAGACTCCCCAAGGGAACTGTTGCTTATAGAATTGTTATGAATGTTTTGATTAAATCAGTAACGATAAAGTAATCAGTTGGAAGTAAGGTTGTAAGGTGTGTAGTTGATAAGTTGTAGTGGTTTAGATTTGCCAATTTGCATTTTCCTGGCCAATGCACCAGATAAACGTGGTGGGTTTAGAGCTGGTTAAACTCACCAGTGCACTTACTGATTTCTTGCTGCAAGATATGGATTTAGGAGAAGAACGAAACAGGCTCAAAACTTAGGACTATGAAGAAAGCTTTATTAACAGAACTGAAAGAAAAGGAAAAAAAATCTGAATGAAACCTCCAGAACACTTCCCATCCCCCTGCTCAACTTCTTTCCCTTCCCAACTGACAACGTAGAGATAAAACTTGGGATTTGAAATCAGTTATCACTTCTACAATAGTCTTTCCTCAGTTCTTATAGGGCAAGGAGTTTTGTCTTGCCACACCATGGAGACTTCTCCACAAGAACAGAGTTTTCTTATGGCTTTTCATTTTTGCAAACAGCAGCTGCCCAGTTTAGAAAAATTCTGCTATTGTGAAGCTCCTCGCATTCTCACAGCCTTCACATTGCTGAATGAATGGGCCATGTCAACTTATGGGGTGTTACTTTTAAGGATGAGCTGTTCAAAGGGAAAGGCCCTCTTCATTTATTTCTGCGATCATCTTTGTCTTCAGAAACAGAGATTTTCTTCTTCTCTCCCCGGGGGCACAGTGTCTTCTTCACTCTCATCTCGCTCTGTTCAAGCTTCTCATGGAGTCACTACTTCTTCAACATCTGTTTGCTTAATTATGATTGCCTCTGCTCAGGTCCAATGTGAACACTCCATCCGCCCATACTTTTCTTATGAATTAAAGGAAATATTTTAGTATATTACAGTCCATCTCCATGGCATTACTAAAGAACTTTCAGCCTCAGTACTAGGGCATGTTCTCATTCTTCCATCTGGAACCTGACTCCTTCTTTACTGACCTTGGTGTCTTCATGTTGTCTTTCTGTGTGTTGTCACTGTTCTTTCCTCTCACTGGAAGGGAGAATCGTGTTCTGCAGGTCTCATCTGTGCACTGAAAGGGTTAACATGTCACCCAGGCCTACAGGTGGTGGGCAGTGGCAGAAGCAGTCAAGGTGATGGATTGCAGGCTGTGCTGGGCCCTTTCCTCTGGCAGTGGCTGTCGTGGAGGAGGGGGTTCTGGTCCGGCCTGAGGCTAGCAGGATTTCACCTCGGCAGGGGGAGCAGGAGGCAGCGCCTGGTGTTAACGAGATCTCAGCAGCTGTGACCTGGCCCAGCTTTGCCTGGGGTCCCCCTGGCCTCTCATCCCCCACCCAAGAGCCACTGGAGTCCGGCTCAGTCCTGCCGCAAAGGCCACAGCTGAGTGGGGCTGGCCCCAGCTGATATCAGTCACCTCCTGAAGCCAGAAGCAAGAAGGGATATTTTCAGGCTTCCCAGGTTTTAAAATGCGGTGTTCACAGAGGCAGACTTGGCTTCTCAATGGTTTAAAAATATGTCAGTTCTCAGAACTAGACAGCTATCAGCCTTTTCTAGGCATAGAGGGAGCTTCCAGCAGCCTCTCTAAGGAAAATAATTTCTGTGGGTGATTTTCTTCCTTCTTCCTAAATATCAACCAATGTCAAATCAGCACATAAGTAAAAGAATAAGGTGGTACAAACTGCAAGAGAACAAAATTGGCCTGATGACAATTGAGAAATCTGATGGATGAATACATCCCAATTCCCCTGCAGTTACACACCGCTCATATGAGAACCCTGAAAGGATTGGTATCCAGCACTGCTGGCAGCAGCATTTTGCAGAACCTGAATGCCCATTCCTATGGCTGCTGCTGAATGACAGCCAGAAGGGTCTGGGGAAGTCTTGGGACTGGAGCTGATAGTCACTTAGCTCAGGCCAGGGCTGAAGATGACTTGTGGAGCCTGGCAGAAATTTGCCATTTGTCTGCTAGTGGTAGACCCCTGTCACTCTGAGGATACTTCTGGAAGGGCAGATTTTGACACTTTGTTTTTCTCTCTTACAGTCATTCAGTTTGGATTCATTACTCTCTTTGTGGCATCTTTTCCCCTGGCTCCCCTTCTTGCTCTGATGAATAATATCCTGGAGATTCGTGTAGACTCCTGGAAATTAACCACTCAGTACAGAAGACCTGTGGCTGCAAAGGCACATAGCATAGGAGTGTGGCAGGAAATCCTCAATGGGATGGCTATCCTGTCTGTTGTCACTAATGTAAGTATGTTAACTGCGCCACATCAACACTGATTCTTCCATGTATTCAAAATGTGAAGAGCTAAAACTCAGCTGATGCTTTCCCTCCTTCATCAGCACTGTATCATGTTAACCTACAAAGATACCATCAAACCATTTAAGTGGTTTGGCTTGTCCATATGTTGACAGTGTGCAGCTCCCAATTCACATTTTATTGACCGTAATCTTTCATTCAGTTGTCTGTTTTCCACCTCTTTGGAATGGCGTAAGCCAGTATGAAACTTAGTCTGATGCAGCACACTGATTGCCCAGAGAGAGCCACAGGGAACAGGAAAGGTGGATGAATTCTGTGGGTCAGATGCATTTTTGTCCTGGTCCCTATGAGGCCTGTTCTATGGGAATTCTGCTCGGCTTCTGGATGCCCCTGTGGGAGCAATGGCTCCAAGTATTTTTTATAAACTGGTAATCAAATGCTATGCCAAAATTTCATCGAAAACATACTGTAAAGCAGACTAGTGAGTGCAAGAGATGCCTCTCTTCAGCGTGTCTCAGGCAACAAACCTGCTTGCAGGTACAGAGTAGCATGATTCCTCAGCACCTTAAGTATCTTAAGCGTCCAGGCAAAATGTGCTGAGGCTGCATCAGCATCTTTTACTGAGGTGAAGTGCCCTAATCATGCTTCTCACCCTTTCTTAAAAGGTTCTGGGTAATGCCAGAGTCACAGAAACACAACCCCTTTATAAAATCTGCTCACAAATTTTGTGTGCCACTTTCCTTATTTCTTTTTCTGATTTCTTTTCAGGCTTTTATTGTTGCATTCACATCAGATATGATCCCTCGTTTAGTTTACTACTATGCTTATTCTGAAAATGAAGACTCACCAATGTCTGGATACATAAATAACAGTTTGTCAGTGTTTCAAATCTCAGATTTTCCTGAGAGAAATGAACCTAAAGAGAATCCAGAAAACTTTGTCATATGCAGGTTGGTATAAGAGTATTTTGTCACTTTGTATAGAATACAGTATAAAAAATCTATGCATATCTAAGTAGTCCTTTAGAAAATAAATTATGTCGTTCTCATAATTCTAAAGTGTGAGAGGTAGTATTGAGGCTATTGATAATGTAATGCTTGAGGTGGTAAGAGATCAAGCCAATAAGGAAAACAAATCACCTCAAAAAAATCACCACTAGGAGTTCTAATTTGCTAACTTGCATTTTGCTTTTTCCTCATTGGATTTTTTGTTTACTTAATTACACTATTGATTTTTGAGTGAGGAAGGAAATTTATGTCCCTAAAGTTGCAAACTTCAGCCCATATTTTCAAAGATTTTAGGCTGAATAAATGGACTATGTAAGTGGAATAAGAAAGCAGGATAAAGGAGATTTTAGATCCCAAAGCTGAAAATGAGATATGGTATTTAAAATCAATCCTTATTTTGCTTGATCAGACCAAAAACCAGACCTATCCTGCTTTCATTTAAAAATGAGGCCTTTCTTGCTAGCAGAAGCATTGTAGGTTCTAGAATAATTGAAAAAGTACTTTAGAAATGGTAAAATAAAAATATTGATTGGATGAAAAAAGTCTCAAAGCACACAAAAAAAACCCCTAAACCAACCACCCCAGCACTTTTGGAAACAGCTGCATTTGTTTGGTGGTGTAGAACATGCACTCAAGTCTGTCCTTCCATGAAACCCTGCATCTATCCAGTTCATAATCTGCTCATGTCTGTCACACTTATTCAATATATGTCCATTACCCTGTGATACATCCCATCACCCTGTCCTCTATTATTTGATCATTGCCTGAAAAACAGGTAACCTGTGTGCCAAATTTCATGTCACACATCCTCATCTCTGCACTGTTGCTGTGTGTGTGAGGGTGTTTAAGCAAACACAAAGGTAGAAACAAATTGAGAGGCAACCTTTTTCTGCAAAAGGAAACAGACCATTTAAAACAAGGAAAGGTTCCTTAAGTGACAGCTGTACTTGCTTGTAAAGTGTCACTAAGCTTGTAGTCTGTCCCAGGCTGACTGTGACATTTCACCTTTGCATGTCTGTCATTCCAACAGGTACAGAGACTATCGATATCCTCCAGATCATGAGAGGAGATACTTACACACTATGCAGTTCTGGCACATTCTTGCTGCAAAACTGGCCTTTATAATTATTATGGAGGTACGTTCCCTACAAAATTTTCTTCTGACATTGGTACCTTATGATTCTCTAGATAGTTACTAATGTTACAGAAAATAGAATTGCTAGGACTATAAAATAATTTGTTCCCTAGGTAGTACCAAGTACTCATATCCTAAATGATTACTGTTACTGGGCCTTTTAATTTCAGTGAGCTGACCTCAGAGTAGGAGCAGTGAAAATGACTAAGCAGACTGCAAATGTTGATCAAAATAATCAGCAAAATATAAAATGTCTTAATGCCAGTGTAAGAGTTGAAAGCCACCAGGACTAGAACTTCTACTCCTCTTGCTTTCATTAAAAAGCTGTATGTGAGATGACTGTGTTCAGAATCCAGACAGCATTTTGCAGTGGTTTGGTTAAAAACAGCTAAATCAATTGTTTGGATAACTGGCACCTCAGTGTTAAGCCACTGCTTTGCAAGTTACAAAGGGAAAGGGGAGTAATTCACATGCTCATCTCATCACTTTTCCTGCTGTGTTTCATCAGCTCTCAATAGCTAAGTGTTATCAGCACAGCTGTGTGAACTTTCTAACAAACCACACAGAGGAGTTAAAAAGTGATGGTTGAGATTCAGGCCCTGACACTTTCCTCTTGGGTTTGCTAAGTCATTAATGGTTTGGAGTTAAAATTTTTGCGTAAGAAGGTGAGTTTTAATCTTCATGCACATCTTAGATGCACACTAATTTGGTGTGTGTTGTTCCAGGACAGCCAAATGAAATGTATTTTATTGTGAACAAAAAGTGACCTGTTTGGTGTCAGATAAAATAAGAGGTGTTTCATTTGTAAATGAGCCGTTACTTTCTTTTTTTTTAGCATGTTGTATTCATCGTCAAATTCTTTGTAGCATGGATGATCCCTGATGTTCCTGCAGATGTGAAAGCCAAAATAAAACGTGAAAAGTATTTAACACAAAAAATCCTACATGAGTATGAACTTGAAAAACTGAAGGAAAGACTGTGCCAAGGTGATAAACAAGCCACAGAAAAAGAGTTCATCGCCACAGAAGGGAGAATGGAGTTATCCAGAGCAATGTAGCCAAAAACTCAACTGTTTGGGATTTAGCTTGTTTTAGCTTTTTTTATCTGTGGTTTACTCAGTATGCATCATGTTGAAAGCTGTAGGAGAGTTCAACCCTTCTCTTTCAGTCCAAAGATTTTAGAGTTTTCTTTAAATTTTTACTGAGATTTCAAGGTTTAGGAAATCTACTTAACTGTATGATTTCAGCACTGGTTTTTATTTACCTGTGACTTTGAATAGTAAATGTAATCTTGTAATCCTAGAATTTTGACTCCTGGTATAGGGATTGTTAACCTCAAAGGGCTCACTGGGCTGATAAGTTCATTTACCACCAAGACATCTTCCTGTGGCTAATTGCAGCGTTCCAGGCTGTATCCCAGCTGATGGAAAAGGATACCACAGAGGACTTGGTGCTGTGGAATATACTGAGAATTATTATTTTTATTATGTGACAGTCTGAATAGAACACTCCTGATACAAGGGTTAAGGTTTGGGACTTTTTTTTATATTCACTGTGTCTTACGAAACATTGGTATGAACTTCTATACATTTTGTAGAAAGAATTTATTTTTAAGGATGTATTGGCTTAATTCTCCTTGGAATTATTTATAGGCCCAAAGTTCAGTTAATACATACTTGTGAAGGGAAAACAAAGCCATAATTTATTTTCATAAAGATACAATTTGTGGAAGAGCTTATTCTCTCAATGCAGATATTGTGGAATCACCAAAATGCAGTGGGTTTTGAAAAGATGTATGCGATTTGGAGAATAACAGTTACTTACTTTCTCATTCTCAAAAACTGTCATTGGAAAATTATGTTTGACATTCTTTTTGGCCAAAGCTGCTTGTTTGTTTATTTATTTCTTTGTTTGAATTCTCAATGAATGACAGCAAAGGGCTAAAGCTCTATGTCTGTCCTTGATGCATATTATGGAGCGTGCCTGCACTCCATGGCAGTGGATTGGGAGCTGGACTACTGTACCAGTTGATTTAGCTGAATGGTTTGGTCTTGGATTTTTATCCAGAAGATTCTAAGCATGCCAAATGATCTATGTTTACGCTGTTATTGTCCTTATACACAGTATCCTGAGGCTTGTGGGTTATTCTGGGTTTTTTTTCCTTTTGAATCTTCAGGAAAGATTTTTTTTTTTCTTTTTTGGTAGGTGATTTTTCTACAAAGTTACTGAGTTTATAGATACATGATAACTATTTGTGCAAAGTAACTTCCATATGTTTAAGAATATTCCCTCATTTTCTAGTTTGAAGCAGGTAGGCATTTTTATTGTTTTGCTATGTATTTAAAACTTATCAACGCTTCCACGCTTAGTGCCTTGTTTAATTGCATTTGGCAAGAGGTGTGAAAATGACCTCTGCAAGGCAGTGCCTATTTCCAAAATGTGCTTGCAGGCATCAGGATACTGTGAACCTGCAGACAGAGCTGTTCAAGCTGTTCAGCGTTACCAAACCATGCCTACCATGGCACACTAATGTTTCAGTGCCATGTGGACTGCTGGAGAGCAGTTTGTGCCTAGACTGCAGATTGTTTTACCACCAGGTTATTGAATTCTCTTATGCTGAATACACAAGGTAGACGAGATCAGAAAACTTTACTTTACTTGCACTTTGAAAGTTATACCTCTTTGCAAGTATACACATAAAAATTGAGATTTGTATTCCGTATTAGTTGAATGATATACTGTTTACTAGTACCACAACTTACAGTATTTTATCAAACCTCACCTGTGTCTTGGAGTACTTGGTGAGTAACCTTAATGTTGTAAGAGTTTTAAATCAATGTCCTGAGTGGAACTGTTGTTATTAGCAGAAGGGTTAATATTAAGTGCCTACCTCGAGCACACATCACACAGTTTGGCTGCCAGTCAAGGAGCTGATGCCGATGTACATTTCTCATTACTGTAAGTTATTCACCTTCATTCTCTAAAGTTGCTTGATCAATCAAACATGTTGGTAATTTATGTTCACAATGAACTGATGTTCTTGAATATTCAGATATATTTGAAGTAATGGATCTGTTGGAGGAATGCATGTGTAAATAAATTAGCTCTGCTGCTTAATGTGTAAGCCAAAGAAGAGTATCAGCTATCAGTTGTAATCACATATCAAACACCACAATTTGCACCATGAAAGCACTGTGCTGCATCTTGCAGCACATCTTGCAATATACTGTTAATTAAGCTGCCTAATTTAGATGTTGTGGGTTTATTACTGTTTGCAATGCAAACAGATGCTTCAAACAGAAAGATGATGAGATAAAAGCATATATTTCTGTGCAAAATGTACAACCTTACTGAAGCTGAAAACAGATTTAGAAACTCAGCATTAGATGCACTGTTTTTGCTTATGGAAGATTAGTTTCTTCAAGTAATAAAGTGTCCTAATATACTACTCTTGAAAAGATATCAACAAAATAGGTGTGTTGTGAATGAACAATGCTATTTAAAAGCAAGATAGAGGAAAATAAGAAATACATTTGTTTAGGATACAGCATTGATATACAGACCCTAAATTTGAATTGATGTTTTGACTCCTACTTTGTGCTTCTTACAAACTTATTTTTTAAGATCACGTGCTATTTAATGCAGTACAGATGTTTTGTATATGTTGTATCATATAATAGAAAGTGGAAAAACCCTGGGATCAGCTTATTTAGAAAGAAATATATATTTTAAAAATAAGTCATTAGACTTGGTAGCATTACTTCTTTGTATACAGAAACTGTTGAAAAGAGAATCTGTTGTTGTACTGAAAGCTAATATCACATAAAAAAATTAGTCTTGAGATCTTTTTACATAATAGTTTGCCTTACTTGTCATTAAGCAGTATTTTGACTAAAGTGTCATGGTTTATAATGGTTCACATAAGTTTCCTGAAGTGTTCTTGAAAAGTGACAAAAGTGAGGAATGGGCTGTTTGGAGATATGCTGATTCTTACTGTTGGAATATTTCATATTGATGCAATTCAGTATCTAAAAGTGTCCTTCAACCAAAATGAAAAGTTCTGTGTTGCAATTACTGTAATTTAAGCAACAATAGATTGCCTCATTAGAATTAGTTACACAAAATTAAATTGACCTTTCAGGTGTGATACAATCAGGGATTTGGTTTTTTTTGCAATTAAAATTTAGATTTTTTTACCTTAGGAAGGTTTTATGGGGTTTGTTCTAAGCAAAGGACTGCAAAAGAAGAGTGCTACTGTGAGACACTATCTTATTTTTCTATAATTTTTTTACTATGCTTTTACTTTTTTATTTAATGCAGTCGGTTTGAGGCAAAAGAATGGAGTGAAAATAGATGGAGTTTCTGACTATTCTGCATGTACCACTTGTTTGACTTGTACTGTTGTGTAATCTGAGTAGCTCTTTTGTCTGCTAAGTATGTTGCTGATATATATTATACACTAATATCAGAATAAATTTTTTAAACATTCTGTTAACATTTAATATGCTCATTTAATAAGATCTAAATCTAGCAAATAAAGTTGTGTTCATTTTTAATGTGCTGACAACTTGTGTGTGAAAATTCTAGGAACTGAGAGGAGCCAATGTACTAAAAGTCAAATGCCTGGAGAGCCTCCTAGAGGAGAATATTCATACAGATTTCTACAGCTCATGTATATTGTGTTGATGCAGATCCATTTTCAGCCAAGCTGTTTCTCCTGGGTTGTCTGGATACAGTTTTTATTCCTGCAATGCCAGGACCTGAGGTGACTTCTCAAGCTCTCAGTCACACATGCAGTTTCCACATGCAGCACTAGTGGTTCACATACATGCACTTTAAATAGCTTTTGTTTGAGTGCATATACTGGAAAAGATGGCAGTGCTGAAGCTTTCCCAAGGGACTGGTAAAGTCTTACAATACATATTTTAATCTTTCTTAAAAGTCACTTCTGGGACCAGTGAAGGGCTTTGGATTATATCACAGGGAATCTGGCTTGAATTCTGTGACATATTCTCAAGAGATGTCTCCATCTCAGCATGTCACCTCTCCTTTTGTATCACCTTTTGAGGACTCTGGGAACAGGGTCACCTGCCAGACTTGGCAGGTCATTTCCTTTGTAACTTTGAAATTATAAACTAAGACACATGCAATTTAAGTGTATTAGAGAAGGGTAAAAGATGAAGAAAGGAATCTTCTCTGTATTAAAAAAGAAGAAAAAAATACTAAAACAAGCAAGATGTAATTATATAATATGGTACTAGTACTGTTCTCATTACTCAAGTGAGATGGGATACTTAATTAAGTATAAAAATTAAAAGGCATTTAAAAAGGAGAAGAAATTGTTAACAAAAGAAAGAGAGGAGGGAGGAAAAAGAAGATGAAGGAAGGTGCTGTTAATATGCAGGTTATAGGGAATATTTATATATAAAGTTGTGAATTTTCAGGTGCATTCAAGCTTCGCTCTTGGAGGTTAAACAATGTCTCCACTGAGACCTGTGGTAAATGGGTAATTTAAATTTAAAGTTTAATTGGGGGTACAATGTCATCCAAAGCCAATTATATTTTATAAAGAAAAGTAGCATAGTAGCTTGTTAGAAGACATGCACAGATTCTGGTACAAACCTGGCTCTCTGCATGAGTAGAAATTGTAGCTGCCCTTCAAAAGTCTTAATTCCTTCATTAAACTTGTGCACCAAAATTCAGTGGTTCTATTTTCTGAATCAGAAAAACAGATAAGGCATCTATATAATCTACCCAGATTAGAGCGTTTAAAAATAAATCCATGTTTATTTGATATAAAGCAAAAAAAATTATAGGGAGCACTGAAATAGAAGACATTTTTCCAACATTTGCTTCTTAAGTGGTGTAAAATATGTTGTCTTACAGGAGTAGAAAAATAAGTAACCCATTCACCAGTGGATTAGTGGGAAAGAACAGCAAGATGTGGGAGAAACAATATGCCAGCATCTCGAGTCTGCAATTTGTTTGAAATGTGTAGGCTCTGAAACAAATAAAATCTTGTCTAATATTCCTCATATTGTTCAAAATTAATAAAAAAACCGTGTTTCTGAAAGTACTGTCTTAAATGTTTAGGACACTCTGCTGAGAAACACAGGGAAGGGGTTGAGTGCTAACATCTGGTGTGGCAAGAGAGGGTAAAGGGAGCCTTCACAAAAGACTTATTTAGAAAACCTTCCTTCCCTTAAACAGATGGAAAGAAGCAAATGGGAAAAAAAGGATGATCATTACCATATGAAGGATAACAGTATTATTTCCAGACTACATTAATTACTGTGTCACCTCATTAAGCCACAGATACTTTTTCTTGTCTGTCTGCTTAGTTAAGGGTGGTCACAACAATTCTTGCCTTGATGTCCTTAAAAAGGAGTAGCTCAGTAAAATCTCATTCTGGTTTTAAATAATCAGTTGTCTTAACACAGCACTTACATCATTCAGATGCAACTCAGGAAGGGTTTTTTTGAGAAAATACCGAGAAATCTGCTAGGAGATGATGAGTAGGATGTGAAATTCAGCAGTCATATCAGTTTTTGGAAGGTGCATATGCATATTCTCCTGCAGTAATTAGTGACTATGCTTTCTCAGTCAGAAATGAGTCAGTCTGAACCATTTGATAAGGGTAGGATTTTTCTGAATTATTCAACTCTTCAACAAACCAGTGCTGTTAGCTTGCCAGGAACATTTGTATTTAAATCACTAACTGACCTTGCTTGGCCCTTGGGTGTTCAAAGCATCCAACACTATTCAGCATTTCATTTTTAGTTCTGAAAGATGCAGAGGCCATGGTAACTGCTTCTGTCATCAGGAGGCATTAAATAAATGAGCCTTGTTGTTATGTTGGCCCTTCCTTAACCACAGTCAGTTTGAAACACTTGTTGTTATGGGTCTGTCTGGCCCACACCATCCTCAGCAGTAAAAAGTTGCAAAGGTAGAAAAGCTCTGGCTCAGATGTCTCCTAGATCCTTGCATCTCCCATGCTGGTGGCTTTTATTTCTTTTTCTCAGCTAGTGCTTGTTAAAATGTAATACAAATAGTATTGGAATGTTCCAACGCTGCATGCTCAATAGCTCTTTTAATAGGTTTTTCAAAGAGGAATCAAAGTACTCCAGACAGAAGGTTTTACAGGGAAAACTGATAGGAAGGCTGGATTCCCTGCCATGTTATATCTTCACAACAGACAGTTTTGCTGTCAGTTTATCTCAAATAAACATGTTTGCTGACAGTAGCCCAGTACTAGTGCCAGCAAACAGTAATGCTACAGGTAAGCCTGTTCTCTGGTGGTGGCATCTATATATAATTCTTCAACTAAAATTCTGTCTCCATCTATTCCAATGCAAAGTGTACTGTTATGTTCAGATGTGGCCAAGATTTCAACATCTCTGACAAACACCCAGGTAAAAAGCTGGATGAAATAGGTAGGCCAAGAGATTTATATACAGCTCACCATACAATAACAATCTGTTAATTTTAAGTATCAAGATTTCATGCTGCTCTAAGCAAGCCACTAGTGCATTATAATCAGGATTCCCTGTTTTCCCCTTTCACATAGGATTGCTTGCCACTGTGTCAATGACAGCTTTTTAACTTCCTCAGAAGCAGCACGGGAGGCAGTAGCAAAGAAGTCTCAAATTTTAAATAAGGGAGAATGATCCTATGTGCTTTATGATAAGCAGTAATTGCTTTTTTACTGGGTTTTTGTTTGCATTTAGGTAGAAATAGCAAATAATTCTGTGGCTGCAACCCACCTGTCAAAATTACTTGTGTTTTAATTAAAAGATGCCACAGTATATAGAGTCACCAGGTACCAACATCCAACTTTTTCAACTGAAAGTACTCTGTGGGGCTGGTAAAAAGATGATGTAGTTAATGGGGTCATTGCATGATTAGAACTGAGGGAGGTGACATGGGTAGAGAAAATCAAAGCAGAAAAAGAGCCTGCTTCATACTTTTGCTATAAATTCAGAGTGCTGGAGTTATGTGCTGAGCATGTGGAGGGAACTGAAAATAGAAAGGAACTTTGAAGTCTTTATTAATTACTTTATCTTCAGAAGGAGGAAGGTGAATAAATGGAGGTGTAAGGCCTTGTGAACTGGAGAAGACAGAAAAGCTGAGGCACCAGACAGGCTTGAAGCCAGAACTTGTAGAGAAATTTTTAATATAGAAGTGTGTAGAAGAAGCCTTTAACTGTAAATGCTAGTCTGTCAGCAGGTCTCCCCTGCTTAGGAGAGGGGACCCAGTTTTATTAGTAGTTAGGAACTGGAAGGGGGCAGCAGAGAGATTGATTCTGTTGAGTAGGGAAAAGCAGGATTTCCTTTGCTTTTGCACCTGGAAGAAATTAACTGCAAAGAAATCCTTTGGAGTGTTTGCTTCATTTTGAATGCTGGACAAACTCTGTTTCAAATGTCTACCCAGGGTAACCAGATGCCTCACAGTGCACAGAGAAGCCCCCTCTTTGTCCTGTGCACACACCATTTATCCCTGATTGTCACGTATCTGTCATTGCAGGGACTGAGCTCATTCCTGGGCACAAAGACAGTTGCAGGAGCAAGGCTTTTCCACAGGTCTTAGGTGTCTGATTAAGATGGGGCAAATGCTGAGCAATGGAAATTCAGTTTCTGTTGTGGTAAGAAAAAATACAACTTCCTACAAGGCTACATTGGTAAGCTTCTTCATTCTGCAACGAATGCCAATTATTTGGTCCATATTTGGCACAGAAATGCACAGAATCCACAGTCATTCTGAAACTTTATAATTAAGCCTCTAACCTGAAAAGGGGTTGATGCTGTTTAGCATAAGAAGAGTGATATCAGAATGTTGTCTTTGGACAGTATATTCCATGTCTCATTTTAAAGCATGCTGGAATAGCAGCTTGGCCTGGAGGTGATCTGAAAGGGCCAACCCAAAGCAGCAGATAGGAATTTCTCTGTTGATTTTGTCATTGATCAGACCACAGTGATTTGTCAGTGAAATGTCAAACACCTAAAATAATGAAGAGAGTCCCACCATAAATGTGTTGTCAGAACAGGCAATAATGGTACAGGCAATCACAAGATGTTCATGTTAAGTATAAGGCAGAGAGAAGACATCTGTCAAAGTGACAACATTATACCTTATGGCTCTGCATTTGGATGAAACACATAGGCAGATTTTGGTGGAAGTGCAAGTGACATCTTGGACACTGTTCACAGGACACTCCTTCCAGGGACTTTTTCTTCATCCCCATCTATGGGGCTGACTGAACATCTGTTCTTTGGATTTCTTCCTTCCCTCTTCCCTCCAGGGGAAAATGCTGGAACTCAGAGCAGGATTTTCCCTTGCAGCCTGGCCTTAGCTGAAACCTTCCCTTTATGATTGCCATTGCAGCCAGCTGCACTGTGTCTTTTGTTTTTTGCAAGATCACCATGTTTCTTACTCCAGTAACATCTGTTTTGTCATAAGTGGCAGTTAGGAGTCACTACCTGGCCCTGAGACACCTCGAGGCTGTTAGACAGTGATGGGTGACAACTTGCCTCCCCATGCAGGACAATCTCTTCCAACCCAAACTATTCCATGATGTTACAAAATCCATAGCAAGGCCACATCATTTTCTCAAGGCAGGATATTGTCATACATGTAGGAAACACACTGACACATATTCTGGACTCCTAATTTGAGCAGCTAAAGGGATCATGGAAAATAGCTTCAAGACTGCTGTAGTCAACTTCCAACCCTGAGTATTGTATTCTTTCAAATGAAACAAGGTAGGGAATGAACCAAGCTGGCAGAAAAACTAAAACTTTGACAAATACTTATGCTTTCAGAATTTGAAAGAAATTATTCTCTGATAAGATTTATTTACTTATTTCTTTTGTAGCTTTAATACATCCCAAGCAATATTAAAGATACCAGTAAAAGAGTTAGCACATTTTGACCCACCATTTCTGCAAATGAAATAATTCCCTTAGTTTTATTTCCTGGTTGTTAACAAATTTTTTCTGAAGTAGAATTTTTCATTAAATGTCTGTACCAACAGATTTTTAACTGGCTTTAAATAAAGGAAATTATTAAATTTAAAGCCTTTAAATAAAGGCTTTAAATAATGGAAAAATTTCTAAAGTTTATTAAATATGTCTGGGGAATATTTTAAAATATTAAGAATGGAAATTTTAATTCTTTTTTGTTATCATCAAATGCAAAAAGTTTACTACTTCTTGCAATTTTCAGTCTTTCATCTTGTTCTGCAAGACTGAGTTACCAGGTACCACACTCAAGTTGCATTTCAGATACTTGCATTTGTGAGTTGTTGTGTAATCATAGTTTCAGACAGATTATGTTGTGAACATAACATAACATACCAATTCATATTACCTGAAGAATTAGACTAATTAACAAATAAAAATCCTGAGAAGTATCAGATATTTGAATACTATCAAGAAGAAAATGTTACTGCTTATGCTCAGTTTGCTCAGTTCCCTCCTGATGCACAAAGAATTTCTGAACCTGATTTTTCTAACAAAAGAGTAGCTACTAAAAAAACGGAGTTACACTTTGGTCAAGTATTTATTTAGGGTATTAGAATCGGGCCCCAATGTTTAGCAATATTATTAACTGTTAAAAATTACTTTAATTTTGAACATTATGTTGTCCTATTTATGTCCCTACAACCTTTTGTGAAAAAGCATGGAGAAGAAGTCTATACAGCTGATGTGTACATCAGTACTTGTGAGAAAGGGACATTCCTTCAAATGTTGGGATATGTAAGCTGCTTGTTATCCTACTGCAGGGAAATGGGGCAGATGGAACACGGAACATTTTGGAAAAACAGTAACATACATATGGAACAGAAATTGCCTTCAGCACCCTCAAAAAAGTTTAGTGAGGGTCTGCTCTCAGGCTGATAACCTGCCTGTGGTACAGGAAAGGAATTCCAGAACATGAATAATTTGTGAATAAGGGAAACTTGGGTTGGTTTGTTATACTATCTGACCACCTCTGTGCCTCAGAGAGGATCCTCCTCTCTCTTTCCCCCACTGAGAGACTTTTTCCATGTCTCTCAGGCATTGTGACAGGTCACTCATCCTTTCAGTGAAAAGGGATTAATGAGGATCATTTTGTAATCTATTAGAAGTGCTGGGCAGTAAAGGGCAGCTTTTGAAAGATGAGCAATTGATTTATGAAGCCTTTTGGAGAACACTACACAAGGTACAAGACATGAGTGAAGGAAAGATGCTCATGTAGATAGGAAAAGCATGTACTGAGTGAAGTACTTAGGTATAATGATAACCAGCTGCCAAAGTACCTTTCAATGACTTATAATATGTCCTGATGATGTAGCACGCACTGATGAGAGAATGATTAATATTCTTGTCATAAATGAAAAGAAACAGGCAACCTGCCAAGAAAATTTGTCTATGAAAGCAGAAGACCATCTCAACACACCAGGAATGACAGTAACGTGAGACTGATTTAACAGATGGATTAAATGGAGATTTTTATTTAAGGTAAGATTCCTCCAGGGAAAGGTGTTTTCATAAGTCAGTGAGGCCTCAGAGTAAAAAAGAAATTGGAAGTGAAGAGGACATGACTAGCAGAATGGATTTTTAGGGACGACTTGCTTTCCAGCCATTCAGTTTGAGGATATATGTTTATTTCCAGAGCTTTGATTATAATATGATTATTCCTAACAGAAAGCCAAAAAATATGAAGCCTGTTGTTGTAAAGACACTAAATCTAGCCTTTGTAATGCTTCTGATATGTTCGGCACTTCAGAAGCCAGAACACATCCACAACAAAAAAGGGAATACATAATATCATGGTAAGTGTAAATTGGGGATGAATTGGCAGTCTCAGACCAATTACTAGACACATCAAAACAAAACATAACTGGGGAAAACTAATACCTAAAAGTAAGTCTGTCATGATAAGGAGAAAAAAATGATGTGTGCAAAAACCCATTCAGATCACTGTAACAAAATTTAGGTTCTTTGTTCTGGAAATAGCAAAAACTATTTTATTGGAATTATGTACAAAGACATACATTGTGGAAATACGGGAAGATATTAAGTGAGATAACAAGAAAACAATTAAATTTAACAACTTGGGTGTTGCAGACATTAATTACCTGGCTGCAACCTCGAGGGTGTGAGCTCTGGACATCTGGCAAACAGCAACAAAACTGTGTTTGCAACCTCCCTTTTCTTACATATTTGTTCATCTCTGAGTCTTGGTCTTTGATTGGTTGTAGCATGATGGATATTTTTCATGGATAAAGCAGGCTTAATATCTAAGAAATACCTCAACAGGGCTTCAGAAGAAACAAATGGTAAGAGAATTTTTTAAGAAACTGGCATTACTTCTGAAAGGAGAGCATAGAGGATGTGAAAATCGCATGGAATCTTTCTCAGCTGGTGGAATGCCATGGGCACATTTAAATTATTTCCATACAGAGGGGAAAATCCTGAATTCCTTTCTGAATATTATGAAGAGATATGCCTCTTTCTCTACAAGGTAGGAATATAATCCAAGTAGAGACTTTGGCTTTTGTCTGTTCCCTCCTTCAAGCTGTTACTTTTCTAATAGATTGAGAAGTTTCTCTAGCACTAAAACAGAATAAATAGCATTGTCTTATAAGAGCTTTCTTTCTGCACTTTAGTATTTGGCTTTGGCAAACAGAGTGGGATCCCTAGATCATACACTGCAGCATACAGAGACAGCACTAATAGTAATACTGATCACTTCTCACAGCACACAGGGATAGCACAAGTGTATACTGATCACTTCTCCAGCTCTGGAAGGAAAAAAACCAAAAAACCCAGTGAAGAACTGTCCATAAAAGCGTGCCCTTTGGGTAGACAAGGGAAGCAACCAGAAAATCTTTGCCCCAAGAGGAGTCAGAAAGTGACTCAATTACAGAATGAGTTGTAATAATCAGATGTAATTCAGAAAAATTGTCCATGGTAAAGGCCCAGCAGATGTCAGCTGTTAAGATCAGGGCTGTTGGAAAGAAAACCAAAAGACAGAAATGCTTGTCATGGCTTTCAGGATGAAAACATCAGCTTAAGAGACAGACAAGGAAACCTTCAGCCTGGTAAGGGAGGAAGGTTCAGCACAAGTCTTTTGAACTGTTTGAACTTCTAAGTCTTCCAAATAGGCCACTAAATGTGTAATCAAAATTCACCTCCCCCATAGAAGAAATGCTGGAATAGCTAAAGACATCAGAACTGGTCACACAAAGACAGAGTCACACAAAACCCAACATACTTCCTCCAGGGGAATCAGTTAGTTGATCTGCCAGATCTGTGATGATTTATTTATAACAAACAATATGAAAAAACAGATGTAAAATATTTACACATACACCAGATTATGAAATGAAATGCGTATGAAATCTGAGCTCAATGCTGACATTTAGATCAGGTGTGTGAATCAAGAACTTGCTATTTTTAGTTGCTTTTAGAGATCACAGGTATTTTTAAATAGATAGGTTGAGTACTTTGGCCTGAAGTAATCTATCTATGTGACACCCTGATACTCCCCCCTCTCCTGTGGAACACAATGCAACTACCACTGAAGTTATTAGCAGCACCCTTAAATAAAGCAGATATTTTCCTGTCATCTTAATTTATGCGCTGCTCTAGTATTTCTGGGAGAGAAGGAACATCTTATGTCTTCCACGTATTAACAACACATACTTCCTTCTTATGTACTTTTTGCTACAATGAACTCTACTCATTGTCTCAATATCCTTCTAAAGAGACAAGTTACAGCTTAGCATGTGAAAATATGCAAGTGTCCACTAGTAAATTATACTTGTGGATATTGATTCTAATTACAATTATATCTATGTCTTTCTTCTTAAAGAAACAACTTTATATAAGAAAAGAATCTACATACATTCTTCCTACACACCATTTACTGTATTTTGTGCTAATTTAGTCTATTGAAAAAAACAGTATTTATCCTGAAGAAGAATAACCCCAAAAATTGAGGCACATTAAAACTGAGTGATAAATGTAGGTTGTAATATCAGTCTCAGACCCAACACAGTAGTCCAGAACCTGCTCCACCACCTGAGATGTCAGTTTGCTGTTGTACTAAGCACAATTGTTTTCCAAACATCTGTTCTGAGTTTTCTTTGGTTGTTTTCCCCCACCAGGAATAGTTTCCTGATCAAATTATATACCTGATGTTACTTTTGGTATTTCTTTAAGTGTTCCTCTAGCAAATGAAACCATATAGTAGATTTAAGTGCTGCTCAGATCAGTGAAACTTGTGATCTGAATCAATGGAAATTCATCCCCAACTTTTCTTAATATATTTTAAAATAATGCTAAGAGGCAATCCAACAGAAAATAAAGGACTGCTGCAGCCTTATAAAATCTGCTTCTGATTTTCTAATTCTTGCAATAAAAAGTCACAATAATACAGTCTTCAATTTCTACATTTCTCACAAGGTTTCTCATGCAGTGAAAAGAGACCCGACTGCTGGTAAGACCAAACTGACTCTTGCATTAAACCCTTTTCTAAGCTGTTAAACAATCCAGTGATGTTCATCCTAGAATAATAAAGTAATGACAGATTAATTATATTAACCATTAATCATCATAGTAATAAAATATAGGATAATGTGCTGCAACCACAAATCCTTGGCTAAATTTTGTTATGGATAATTGCATCCCACTTTCCAAGTATTGTATAGTTATATTGGGTGCTAGAGAGAATTGTTACTGTGTCTGAGCCCCAGAGGTAGGTGTATTTCTGTCTGTGCAACATGACAGATGGCTCCCAGTCCTTTGGGATCCTTTGCATGTAACTCATGGAACAGTACTGGAATTCAAAGGAACAGATGTTCCCATAATATGTGGGAAGAATATAAGCATCATCATTTACTTTTAAGATAAATGTATTCAATGCTGCTAAATTTTTCCACAGATATGCCAGAAAAAAAAGAATAAAAGTAATATAATTGCTTTCATGATTTAAAAAGTATTTCCCATTGAGTGGATTTTTATTAGTTTTTTGGGTTTTTTTAAACAATCTATCTGCTAATACTAAAAATGAACTAAATTTTAGACAGGAAAGAGAGGATGGATGGAATAAATGAGTCTTTTTGTAACATAACAGAAAAAAATCCAGCAATATAGTAGTCCTATATAGTAACTGCAAATCATCTAGTGATTTTTTGTTTTTCATGGTGAAATCTGCAATACCAATAGAACATAAAAATTGACTGCAATTCCAATTATTTACCTAGTTCTTTTACCACTAGAGGGCTGAAGGACCAGCTTCAACATGAGCTAGATTATCTGATAATTAGGCACTATTAGAATGAACACTAATTTACATGCTTAGAAACAA
Source organism: Anthoscopus minutus (assembly GCA_013399455.1). NCBI lineage: Eukaryota > Metazoa > Chordata > Aves > Passeriformes > Paridae > Anthoscopus > Anthoscopus minutus. Next base: position 31,473 of record VWYI01020237.1, read on the forward strand.
GATATTTGTAAATCATAAGGCAAACAAACAAACGAATTCCTGGAGTTTAAAACCAGAAACTTCCCTGAAATATGAGTGTTCAACTCCTGCACTCTATCACATTTCATTTCTTGTGCCAATTAGACTACTGGCAAAGCAACATAATAACATTCTAGCAACAGAATAAGGGCATCTGAAAGAGTAGCCCTATTTCCTAAGCTGCCATATATCAAACTTAGCTGAAGCAGTGGAAAAGATACTCAGCTTTGCACAGCCACTTTTATGTTGCCTCTGTGGCCAGCTTTCTGCTAGATTTATCTACTTGTCCCCGTGATCATGGCCCAAAGTTCTGGATTGCTATTTCCAAAATGCTCAATCTGGTTAAGAGGGCCCATGTGAATGTGTAAGTTCTGCCCAGACTCATGCATTTTTAGCATATTTCAGTCCAAGCATGTTCTGTTTCAGACACAAAATAAGAAGGATAATTGTGTTATTATGGAAATACAGAGCCAAGATTTGATCTTACAGTTCAAATTCTGCCATGTTTGTTGTACGATATATAAATCACAGATCTGGCCCGTAGTTCAGGTAAATGAAAGTACCACTCAAGATGTAAACATCACAGATTTTGAGGAAGCAGAAAGAAGTTCTGTGAGTATTGCAGCACATTACAGCTATTCCTTTTGACACCATTGTGTAATACACTTCTCAACAGGACATAATAACCATGTTATGCTCACAGCCTAGGTCTGGAACTATAGGCACAGCCCATTTAATGAAATATAGGTTTAGACACTGATGGATAGGCTTCTAAAATGCAAAATTATCTATGAAGTGTTGTCAAGCCAGCTTCATGTAGTTTTAACTTGGATTCAGGAATCTTTACAGCTTGGCATGCAAAATTCAGCATAGACACATCTTTAACACACCAGAGCATGGACCCTACACCTAAATCCTCAAAGTGATGTATTGTGCAGTTTTTCAAGGGACTTATCCAGCTGTGAACATCATGACTCTGGAGAATAAGACAAAAACCCACCAAAGTTGTTCAGGAAGTGATCCTTGCAAATTTTCAGGGAGAATGAGTAAGTTTCTGGTTTAAAACAATCTTTTCATCACATTTTTCTGCCTCTTAAGTCAAGGTTTGGCACAAGATTTTATTTCAATATTTTCTTTTAATGACTGAATTGTTTTCAATGAACAATTTACTAAAAAAAAGTAAAGAAAGAAGCTGTTGCTTCTTTCAGAAAATCTTTCTGGTGATCTGGCAAGCATGATGATTATTTTGGCATTGCTGTGTGATTTTGCAGTTCCATAGTCCCAAAAAAGGTAAAAAAATCGCTTTGGTCTTCAGGTGACATCAAATTCCATTGGATTTAGTGGACAGCTACTATAAAAAGGAGTAATAATTAGATCATAATTCATAATTTTTGAGGTATGTTTATGCTATTCTCAGTACCAGAAATCTGTATTACACACAAGGGTTTAATGGCATAACTAAGATTTTAAGCATATAATTTTTTTCCTGAAGATGACATTATATTATTGAGAGCATTATTCTGCCACCTTTCAGTAAACAGGAATAACAAAATATCTTAGTTTTTTGTATATATGATCTTATGAAGTTAAAGTAATAAAAATATGCTTATTTTTCAAAATGGATCATAAAATATATGTTCATTCATAAATTATGCTTGCATGACACTTGAGAAATAGAAAAATAATTTTGCAGTGAGTCAACAGCAAAGAAAAGGTCAAAAATAGAATTAAAATAATTACTATTTTTAAGTCACTGGTATGTACCATAATGAAAATTTTAGCTTACTGTGTAGTTTTTCTTCAGAAAGACTAAAACTTAGAAAGAAGGGATTGGTATTGGTATATTGACTTTTAACTTCTCTGAAAAAGTTATACAATGTTTAGGCACTATTCTGAGGGTTATTATAGAAAAATTTGAGATTAGATACATATCAATAAGAAAAAATGAGCTAAGACCCACATCTGTAATTCTTCACCTCTGAAAGAGATTAACTTCTTGAAATAAGTCAGTTCAAAATTTGTAAAAACGAACTGTTTATAGAAATAAAAGGGCAAGTAAAGATTCAATCCTTCAGCCTCCAGATAAGCAAAAGTTAAAGAAAATTCAATGACATGAAGAAAATTGTATTCAACTGCAAGATTTAGGATGAAACAATAAGTTTTCTATTCTATGTGCAAAACATAGACATCTGCAGCATCTCGGATTACACCATACCATCCCACAGATATGGTTAGAGTCATGTCAGAGCTGCATTTTTGAGTTAGCAACTTTTGGCTGAATCTCTTTCCTCCTGGTCAATAAGTGAACATTTAGCAGTGATCATCTGGACTAGAACGATCTGCATAGCATCCTATTTCCCTTTACTACTGACACCAGTAGGAAAAACTCATTGTGATTTCACTGAAGTTGGCATTTTTGTGAGTGGTCTGTCTGTGACAGGTGTTTATTATAAAAATAATTACCGGTAATGATTTTAATTAATGTTATGTGCTGTTTCTTCTAGAAACTGCTTATTTAATCAAGGTTAAATGCTTAATATGTTATGTTTTAAAAGCTGAAAAACCGTACAAATTTTGTAGAACTAATGAGATTAGCTGTCTACTAGTCTGTCACTGTCACTCATGTGAAGCCACACCAGCTGAGCTTGATCAGGACATGACTCAGTAATATCTGGATGTATCATCTGATAGACATAAAATTTCTGTTTCAGATAGCTACAGCAGCAGAGCCGAGTCACTATAGGATTTTGCTGTACCAGGGTTGCTTGCTATTTTGCATATTTTATGCAATTATGGACTATCTAATTCTCTACTAAGAGAAACAACCAGGAATGTGCCATCTGGACTTTTCTTCTCCATTTTGGTGTGATATGATGAATTATTTATTAAATGCCATTATTTTGCTAATAATTACTAGTGCTACTTAGAAGCCATAGCATCATAGCCATGCCATTGCTGAGCTTTCTAAAAAAAGGACCAGAGCTCCTTGCACAGCATAAATAAACAAAGCACTCTTGCCCAGCAGGATTTACAGCTTCAAATTCCAGCTCAGAAAAAGGCTCAGTACCTTTTTGAAAGGCTTGAATTACAGAATACCATCCCATTTAATGCATCCCTGCAAAACAATATTCTGTTCCTGCTGCTCTCAGAAAAATCTATTAATATGGGTTTCCTTTGAGCATCTGCAATGGCACAGTGCAGCCATGATTCACTGGGAAGATATGCTTATGTAACTGTGCAGCTTTTCCTTTTCTGGGAAAAATACTTTCAGGTTTGTAATGGTAGTGATAATACTGCAAACCACATCCAATATCTACCGTGATGTAGAAATCAGGGCTGTGCTATGATGCAAATTAGAAACATTTCAAATACATATGGTTTATTTATAATTTATTTTCTTCTCTAGTACTTTGTAGCTCTTTTACAAATTTGAAGGGAAATATTGAAATTCTGCATGGATCAATCATTATGGGAATTTTCGATATTAAAATAATTGGTCTTTTATGAACGCGCTTTGTGTAACTTCATTAACCCTCCAGCAGAGGGCAACATCTGAAAGAAATATTCCAATAAATCCGAAGGGCAGTCGCTTTTAGGATATTCCAACTACAACATATGTTTTCATCAGGGAATCTTCCTTTCAAAATACAGTTCGCATTTAGTTACCAACTGGGCAAGTAAGTGAAAGAGCTTAATAATATTAGAAGGACTTGTTTAAAACACAAGTTATATATATATTTTTTTTTTAGGTAGCACATAAGGACTATCTAATTCTCCTCTACTAAGACAAACAACCAGGAATGTGCCATCTGGACTTTTCTTCTCCATTTTGGTGTGATATGATGAATTATTTATTAAATGCCATTATTTTGCTAATAATTACTAGTGCTACTTAGAAGCCATAGCATCATAGCCATGCCATTGCTGAGCATGGGCCAGAGCTCCTTGCACAGCATAATACCGATTTGCATCTTCAATTTTCTTCAAAGAGATAAAAGTGTATTATTATTAGATTCTGAAAGGAAAAACAGTTCTGTTCAGAATATGCTCAGTTCATTCTGGTGCTTTAAATACCACAAATCAAGGTTGAGTGGCCTACTCAGAGGCATGAAAACAGAGGACAAAAAAGAGAAGCAAAATATTAAATGCAATAGAGAAAGCAGTCGCTAGTGGATTCCTAACACGATCTAAAATAAGATGCGTGAGTAAATGTGGACATAGAGGTAAACACACCTTTGGAACGGGTATTATACATCCATAGCATCACAGCAGCATTATTGCGACTGTGCTCTGTTTGCCCGGGAGCGGGACTGGTTGCAGGAAGGCCACGGCCTTTCCGCACTGTACGAGGAGCAGCGGCTCTCGCTCAAGGCGGGGAGAGTCCCGCACGGGGCGCGGCCGGGGGCGCGGGAGGCGCAGCGGGAGNCAGCGGACACGCCGCGGCTCCGCACTGCCCGTGGGTTCGGTCTGCGGCTCCGGGGACTTCTCAGCGTCTGCCCAGGGCGGCGAGAGCACGCCGCCCCCGCCAGCGCTGCAGCCGGGGACACGCAGAGCCGGCACCGCTCCCGCACGGAGAGCTCCGTCCCCTCCCTGCCGAACATGGCTCTGCCTCCATCCGCCGCTGCTGAACCCTGCGAGGCCGAGGAGAGTTTCTGACCGTGCCTGGCAACTCCGTGCTGCCGGGAACCCCCGGGGCTTGCCTGCAGCGCGCTCCGACGCCCCTCTCGTTGCTGCACACAGGCGCGCTCCCTTGCCCTCGCCCCCCTCCCCCGACTCCGCACGCCGTCTCCACCTCGCTCACACACACGCGCGCGCAGATTTCTTCTCATTCTCCCTTTACCCGTAGGTGCACCGACAGCCGTGGAATGAGGACGAAAAGTTAAGAAATTAAACCAATATGAACCATCGTTGCTCGTAGCAGTGCCGTATCCAGAGCAGAGCATTACCCAGCGAGCATCCCCGCAGGAATGGAGTCGGTAAAACAAAGGATTTTGACTCCCGGCAAGGAGGGATTGAAGAATTTTGCTGGAAAATCGCTTGGTCAACTCTACAGGTAAGACCGATATTTCTTATAGGATTCTAATTCCCTCCCAAAATTGGAAGCGTTTCTTAAGCGCCCGTTGCTGCAGGAGGTCGAATGCTTTGGGGAGGTTAGCAGTGGCAGGGTTGGGAGCTGTTCTGATTCCACTGGATATAATCTAGATCCTGGAAACTAGTGCTGAAGCTGCTCAATATGGCACCCTCGTAACTTCTCTATCTGACTCGTAGATGGTGTCAGTAAAGATGTAGTAAAAGATTACCCCACCTTTCTTCCACAAAAACAGGATCCCATCTTGAAATCATAATCAGGTGAGAGCTGCAACCTGTATTTTGGTTCAATCTTAATTTTGTTATGCACTCACAGGATCTTGCCCCCCGCCCTTAACAAATATAGAATAATTATATATATTCTGATTCTGATTAGCCTTGTCCTTTTTGTAATTCATCGTCAGATGAAGGTAAACATGGAGATGTATAAATAATTGATATCCGAACGATTTTTTTTTCTCCTGAAGCTGAAACATATGGAGGAATGTGTTTAATTATTTATCCGTATGCCTTTAGAAGCATCTGCTTGTTCTATAAACGATATACAGCTGCGATTGCCAAACTCAAAAGCATCCATCCAAATATACTCCTGTATATTTCTGTGTGTAAAGAACATTTCTGTCATCGTAGAGCCCTGTGCACACAGATAAATAAGCTCAGTTTTTTGCATACCTAAGAGCAGGCTCTAAAGTTCACACATCATTCTCTATCCAATCTGTCGATTTTAGTGATCTCTACAACGTTTGAGAATAGTCTGTAAAATTCCAATAAATTTTCGATTGTACCGTCTGCTAGAAATTATCCCGCAATATTTGCTTTGGGGTGTTTTGTTAGTTTGGTTCTGGTTTTGTTTTTTTTTTTGTTGTTGTTGTTGGTTTTGTTTTCTTTTTGTGTGTGGGGGGGTTTGGGCTTTTTATGTTTTTGTAGTTTTTTGTGGTTTTTTTTGCTTGTTTGGGTTTTTGTTTGTTTTGTGTTTGTTTTTTTCTTTTCTGAGTTGCAGCTATAAGGTAACTGCGGATTTGTCTGCCCAGGGTAGGTCACGTAAAAATCTTTTTTCCATACCTATGCGGCAGTGCTGGGCACATACACCAGGCTGTTTCACAGCATGAGTCACAAGTTCTGCTGCCATTTTAAGGGAAGGGGACATATCGGTGAAGTGATAAAGACAAAATTAAGGCTTCCATTTTCATAGGAAGTGTACCGTTAAGAAAAGCTAAAAGCAAAATTAAAGTAATCAACTAGGCAATTAATTTCCTACAGTTTTTGGTTATATTTAAGTCATTTTCAGTTGCTGAAAACTAATAGTAATAAGGAAGGATAATCCAGAATAACCGCTTAAAATATAATTAAGGACATAAACCTTTTTTTTTTTTTTCAATCTTAAAGACTCTACAACACTTAAATAAAATTATTATCTCTACTACTTGTAATCACACAGTGAATAATGGAGAAACGGTGTTTGTATTAACCAGCAAAACTCCATTTGAATTCACACTTCGACTAACAAATGCGCGATTTGCTAATCTTTTCCAGCTCACGGCAATTAAATACTTTGTTTAGTCTTCTTAGAATCTAAACAATTTTCTTGCCTCTTACACATTGATTTCCAGTCTATTCCCGAAGACAAGACGCTCATTCAAGGAGAAAGCACTCCTACTCTTTATCCACAAGAACGAATTTTGAACATAAATCCACGGCGGTTTATTTTATTGACAACTTTAAGACATTTCTTATTGCCGCGATCTTTAAGCATGCAAATTATACGCTCAGAAAAGGAAAAATCATTTCCTTTTCTCAGAATTTCATTTGAGTAGCTTCTGGAGAAAATCCCTGTGTTTTCTCCCGAACACGAATAACCTTTTAAGCCTTATTCTGCTACTTATTACTGCCCGGATGAGTTAACGTGAAAGAGATGCTCCTCCGAGTGAGAAAATACTTCTGCAGCAGAGGTGAGCGCAGCGCTTGTCGAGAACAGAGTATTGGCAAATGCTCACGTATTTGCTTCTCAAGACGACATAATTGGTTAGCTTTTCCGGTTTTTAAATATCTCGATGACCTCAGAAGAAGATTTAGGGATTCAGTATGCCTCACTTGCTTTATAAATCTGATTTTTCTTGCTACCGACACAGCATTTTAAAGAATTTTCTAAAAAAAAATTAATTCTAAATCACCTTTCATTGTATTTTTCAGCTGATTGGAAATAGCTGTAAACAACCATTTCCCTTCAGATTGTTTTCTAAGAGACACGATTTTCAAGTAAAACCGAGGGAGTGAGGGCAAGGGGCAAGGAGATAGTGCTTAAAGCTGGTCTGGGAAGATTAAACCTGCTAGGGGATCACAAGCTCACAACGTGCAGCTGAGCACTGAGATCTTTGGGAAAGCTTTCTCCGGGGATGCCAGTCCTCGGTTGTGTTTTCTTTCACTGCATGTGACAGCCATTTTGCAAATCTAAAATAAATATCAATATCGCCCTCTCCTCCTCCTCCTCCTCCTCCTCCTCGCTCATCCCTCCCGTCATTTTCTCTTAACATTTCTTTTGTTCACAGACCTAAAGAGGCGCACACCAAGATCACCCCCTTGGTGTTTCTAATACAGTAAGGAGGTAAAATGTTCAGGAGCCCTTTTCTATTTCTACACCTCTTGGGCTGCCCAACATGGCGCCTCTGCAGTGGTTACAGATGATGTCTTCTTGATGCGTCCTACATATTTAAGCAGAAGTCTTTAATGATAGATGAGCAATTCTCAGCTAGAGCTCCTCCCTGGGCTGCTGCGGAGGGGTAGTGGGGGGAGTTGGGGATGACTAATCGTGACTCCCACAGGTCATTGCTAAAGAACAGCTGAAGGTGAATGGGAAGCAAGGAATAAATCCTCAAATCAATCTCAAGCCAAAGAAGTGAGGGGAACGGTGAATTTTAGCCTCCAGCTCCCCAAAATTGTGCCTTCAGGAGTCCAGGGCTTGACTTTCCCTTCTTGTGTCGGGCAGAGTCCTAGAGAAGAGACAGAAGCCCGGGGACACCATCGAGCTGACTGAAGATGGAAAGCCCATGGAAGTGCCCGAAAAGAAAGCCCCACTGTGCGACTGTACATGTTTCGGGCTGCCCCGGAGGTACATCATTGCCATCATGAGTGGATTGGGATTCTGCATTTCCTTCGGGATCCGATGTAATTTGGGAGTGGCCATCGTGGATATGGTCAATAACAGCACCATACACCGAGGAGGAAAAATTATTAAAGAGGTGGGAACCTTTCCCTCGTAAATCCCACATCCTCCCGCTACAACTCTCAGTCAAACACGTCAACACAAGTGGGACGGGTTCTGGAAGGTTTCGCGGCTTTTCCCCCTACCTGAGCCCCGATGCTCCCCGGTCCCGGGGCGGGCGGCCCCCCTCCCTGTGCCTGGCCCCGCTGCTGCCCTTGGAAGGACGGAAATCCTGTTCTTGACGCATTTCAACCGATTATTTCTACTTTTTCATTTCAGTTCCTAGCCCCAGTTTGCGGTATTATTGTGCGGACAATTCGCCCCCCGCCCTTTTTCACACAGCCTTGAAAAATGCAGATATCTCCTAAAATAAACGTAGGAGAGCGGAAAAGGAGGGCATCGAATAAGGGACTGTCAGCAGGTGCACCTCGCCTTTAAGGAGGCGGGGAGGTTTTGCAAAAATGTTTGAAACACCAGGGTGAATTTGCTTTGACTAAAGGCGTTAAATGATAGAGCCATTTTAAAGCTAATATGTGGTGAGAAAGATGTGACAAATGCAGATGAGTCTTAAACACCCAAATCCAGACAATCCCCTTGCGGCTTGCCGCCCGCACAGGGAAGAGGTGAGTCCCGCGGGTCCCAGGGATGCCCGGCTCTGCCCTGCCTGGCCCCGCGATCCGTGCCTCGGGTCCTTTCCTTCCCCTCTCTTGTCCCAGGGAGGCACGGGAGCTGCTGGTTCTCTCACAGTCACTGGGTTTGTTGCGCTGATCTGGCGGGCAGTTCGAGCTTTTGCCCTGGGGGGCTGGAGCAGAGTCCGGGCACCGGAACCCCTTCGATTGCACCGCGGGTGAAAGCTCAGAGTGGCACAATTACAGCCTTCCTCTTGTCTTTTTCTCTTTCTCTCCTGGTCCCTTGCACTGGAAGAAAGCGAAGTTTAATTGGGATCCTGAAACTGTTGGCATGATCCACGGCTCTTTTTTCTGGGGATACATAATCACCCAGATCCCCGGAGGGTACATCTCATCCCGGCTGGCAGCGAACAGGTAATCAGCGCCTAAAAAGCGCCAGGGTCCCGTTCGAGCCCGAGGGGGGCCAGGCTGCGGAGCGGGGGCAGCTCCGGACACCCGGGGCTTCCTTGCACCCCCGGAATTTAATCCCCGCTCTTAGGCAGAGCCTTAGGAAGGGAAGGAGCGCTTGCGTGCAATTCGGGAACTCCACTGTGATGGTGCATTGCTCACCCTCCTTGAAGCAGCTCCCTGTTTTTGCGGGAGATTTCTCATATTGATTACTTTTTTTCCTTTAGACAGTCACTTAAGGAGGCTGCGGCAATGAGATTCAAGGAACACGTATTCAGAGGCAAATTCAAAGATTCATTATTTTATCAAAGCTTGAGATATTTTTTTTTTCCTGAGATTGAATTAAAGGATTTTATGATTTTTGTTTTAATGAAAAGGAAAACAATCAGCAGGAATTCTTCATTAATGCATAAATGAATTTAGAATAGTCGAAAAACATGTTTAAATGAGACTTCCATAATGAAAGGAAAGTGCAGATGGTCCGGGGACTTAAGGACTGGTTTCTATGGTGTCTGGCAATTTTTCAAGCACCCAGGGTGCGATTCTACCTGTTAATTAGATCCACTGAGTATTCGAGACACATGAGGCTTTCACATCCATGCTTAATGCCACAGGCTCATCGTTTGCAGAAGCAGCAAAGGTCCTAGTGCCACTCTTCAAACCAGTCCCATTCGTACTAAATGCGAATGGATATTAAATTCAGTCATATATACCTTTAACTTCTCAGGAGTGAGCAACATTAAAGGTAGGCCTGGATGGGCAAAGAGGCTTAGCATGAAGAGCAAGATGGCTTATGTGTGCTTGAGGCTGAGAGGAAGGAGAGTGGCTAAAGAAAAAAAAGGTTTCCTCAAGATAAATAGCTTTTAGACAGATCTACTGTAGAAACGAGTATTTACAAACAGAGAGAAACCCTATAACTGAGAAAACACTAATATCCTACCCTTAAAAACAAATAAGTTGAAACACATAATTTTTAAACTGGAGTGTCCATTTGTCTTTCTTTTTACAAGTGCCATCCTTCTGATAATGGTTCAGAAACATAAAGGCTTTTACAAATAGCTATTAACAGCCATTTAAAGGACTATTTAGCTTTTCTTCCTCCTTTAATAATTTTTGCATATTTATACAGTCTGTAACTCCTCAGGATTAATTGGAGTTTTGGTTGAGTAAAGGCTTCAGAATCTAACCCAGAGAAACAAAAGCTGTCTTCACTCACCTAAATATCACCAGAAAACCTTTTGAACCAATTCAGATGTAAAGTGATGCAACTACAGAGATTTGCAAGACAATGGCTGGGTCATTGTCAGGAAAATTCAGTATTAGAAGCACATAAGTTGTGTGTTTTTTCTTCTTCACAAACATTTACATACATGACAATAACTGAGGACTAGTCCAGTTAAGCTATGTGTATTTTATCTAGTTAGGTATTATTCCTGTGGAAGCTCTTCATGCCTGAGGCATAATGTATCATTCCCAAGCATCTCTCTGCCTATGTGTTCTGTAGGGAACCCAGGTTCCTTGGAGTATCTGCCCCAAGTGATGTGATGACACCCCTTACTTTATTTTTCTTTTTCACAATCAAGTCAGTGACTATAACTGGATTAGTGATATTTATCACGTTGGGAGACTGATGATTATCTGGCTAGAGGTCACGAACCTTTCAAAGATTCAGATACCATTATGATACTGCTGAGACTTGCTGTGGCCTTCACATTTCATCAGTGATTTGGGGAATGTGTATGAATGCTGATAAAGTTGTGAGTACAAAAAGATCCAGTCGATCAGATGATATATTCAACTTTTGGTTGACTGAATTCTGCTCAATATATGACACTTGAGTGCAAAATAACATCAGAGAGGGAGGGACCACTCTGAAAAGCAGTCTCACTGAGTGGTATCTTAAGCCATGCAGGCCTGGAAACACATCACAAGCTTCCAGCATGATGCTCTACTAAAGTTATCAGTGTCATCCTAGAATATTTTTCTTTATTTAGTGCAATGAGTGTATTTAAGTCAATGACATTGTCCTTGGATTTTTGTGGGCAATTTGGACACATTCATATTAGTGTGGGTATTGAAAAATTAGAGATTGCTTTAAAGATCCTTAATTGATTCAAAAATGACAGTATGAAGGGATGCCTAGTGAAAGAAACAGCAAGAACTATGTATTCAGGATATGTGTATATAAAAAGATTATTAGGAGGTAATCTGGTTGCAAGTACACATATAATTCCACTGGAAAAATTGCTTGGTATAAATGTATGTTTTAGTCCTCTGGAAAGAGATGACAAGAATGAGCAATTGATACCCATGCAAATGAAAAAAAGCTTAAATAGTAACAATAATGACCACTGGTCCAACCAGAGAAATTATGTGATAGTTTTTTTCATTGGGTTTTAAATTCCTACAATGGAAATGATTTTTTAGTTATTGTGACATGTTTGCAGTAGAGGGATAATTAAACAAAATATAAGGGATAATTGAGTATTAAGGGCTATTGCCATAGTGAATTTCAGGCCATGTAGTCCCATAAGTAAGCACATGTCTTCTTTTTAATCTAGAAATGTAATAATTTAATTCAAATTAATATTCCCTATTTCACATTCATGCTACTGCAGCTGTCTGTGAATAAAATACCTGCTGTGCTGTCACACTGTATGGAAAGGTGTGAAACTGTACTTGGTTTTATCAAGATAATTTAAATATCATTATATTTTAAGCTTCTGATACACCCTTTAAACATTCTCTGTGTTGGAAATCTATAATAAACCCCTTGCCTTCCCAAAAGCAGTACTAAAATTCTGCGGCAGTATTTCCTCACTGATTTCTTAAGTGAACTGTTTAAACATTTACTGTAAATCAGGAAAGATTCTTTGAGAATAGGGCATTGTTAGATTGCACAATAGAGAATCAATTCCCAATTTATTTCTATATTTAAAATAGGAATGCCAGTTTTAACTGTATGTGCTGAGCATCTTTTCAAAAGTAAATCTGCAATAATCACAGACTATTTTTTATAAAACATAGCTGAGTGACCATTTTAGCTCATTTGTGTATTCTTAAACATTAGAACCTTCTGACACAAAGAGACACAAAGGACAGAATAGAATACCAGTTTTTAAAAAATTAAAATCACCTATGGTAATGACACATATTTCCTATTATCTGTCAAAGCTCAAATCCTGCCTGTTCACATTAAAAAATATAACTACATGACTGTACCACATTTCTCTACAATGCAATTATCTCTGATCTATGCTGAACTCTCAAACACTGTCATTCCAATCTGAATGAAATTATACAAATTAACATTTCACTTCAAATTAATCTTTGTTTCTCAAGTGCCATTCTTGTTATTAAAGGCTAAACTCTTCTTCCCAGCAAGTAATCTGATAGGATTATTTGTGTGAATAAAATGAATGATATTTCAGACAAATGTTAATGCATCTTGTCTCAGAGTCCCGGAGTTTCACTGAAACTGTCATTATCATGTCAGTGAAATCAGAATCTCTCTAACTCAGCCTTAATGACAGAAAACATAACAATTTAAGCTAAAGAATTGGTTTAGAAATATGAGTAGAAAGATGTCCCAGAAGTTCACATCTTTACATTTCTCTATTTTAAAAAGAGAAATTGTTCCATTCTTTTAGCAGGTAGGCATATTGTATGCTTTCTGATTTGCAAACAATGATTAAGTCATAGCATGAGTAGGGGATTAGTGGATGATTAAACAAGTGCCAACTTCTGAGCTTCTGAAGACTTAAAAAGACCTTGCATTGTGAGGGAAATGCCCCCAGAGCTGCACTTGCCAACTCCACCTTTCATATTCAATCCAAAATCCTGCATATTGAACTGGTCTCTGATCCCTGGCACTGGTGTGAGACTCATCTGTTTCCAGGCAAAGAAGCCAATATCACACTAAAAACCCCAAGATTATTTTATCACCCTATTGCATTGCAGACTCAAATTTTAAGTACCAGTCTTTGCAAGAAGGGGACTGGGGAAACTGGTAGCTGGAACTGCTGCTCCCTCTGCCATATGGTTCAGGGTCCTTCCATTTCTGTCATGAATGATGAAGCTGTTTTCACAATTTAATGATGCAACAAGGGATTTAGATGGGGGTTTTGCTGGATAAAAGGGGGCCTCAGATGTGTGACAAAAATTAATAATGTATCCAAGCCCTTATTATACAAGATTAGATGGCGGGAGGTCGACTTTTACATATTAATGCTTCATGAAGGGCTTATAATAGGATTTAGTATGAAGAGCACATAGACACATCCCCCTCCTCCCATATAAACGTATGAATGAAAATAACCTGTTTTATCTTGATTTAAGAAAGCCAAATAAAGCTGTTATACTATGGCTTCTGGTCACAGACTGTTTTTAAAGAGGTTCAGTTTAAGTGATTCTGCTGTGAAGCATATTCAGCCTAGGACTGGTGCTTGGGAATAAGTGTTCATCTCTAATGGCAAAGATAGACTATTTGCTCTGCTTTTTTGGACAGCTGAGTTCATCTACTACTCCAATATTCATGGCATAATCCCAGTTTTGTTAGCCCTGTGCTGTTTTATGCAAATTAAGGGCTCAATTCAGAAAAACCCCACTACATTCTGTCTATCATTTAGGAAAACATAAATTGCCAGAGTGAGAATTTCACAGGGATATATTTACAGTAGAGGTTGGGTCAACAGAGTCATCAGGAAACTCCCCTGGATTAGGCAAAAATCAGAATGACTATATATGCCACAGAAGAGCTAAACAGTGTCTCCCCATAATGGCTTCAGTTCTACTTAGTTAATTTGAAATACACAAACATAAGTAAAAGTTATTCCATGAAGGGTTATCAGCATGATTACAGACTGAAAAAGACAACTAGACTAAGGCAAATATTATCAGAACTATCCAAAGATTACAAAGGAGATGAGCAAGTGACATGATAGGTATATAATTTTTAGAAAATCCGTATAGGTAGTGTAAGTCTTCCAAATGAGTGGCTACTCACAGTTTGCAGTCAAGGAGGTGAATATGAAGAACAGCTGAAAATGCATGGGGAACAGCTCAAAAAAAATTTTAAAAAATCACACTATTTTGAAGCAATAGTATTATTTTCAGAGTCAGCAAAAGCACAGTTTATATTTACTTGCATTGGAAGCAGGTAAACCATCATTAATGGTGTTTAACTTTTATCTTTCAGGACACCTCAGGCTAGAGTGTTATAGGTTAAAATGTTATTTTCTCTGGTACTAAGAAGCAGCTGTATAACACTACACTGACAAATGTGGCATTTTGGAACAAATTGAATACAGAAGGGAAGAAATCCTCAAGACACAAATTGCAGAGAACCAAATTTACCCTTGACTATTTTTTTTCAGAACTATAAAATTTTCAGAATTTAGCCCTCCTTGTTGAAATATAACTACAAGAGTAGAGTTATGTTTGAAATTTGGGCTTATTTTTGCATCCATTCTCCATTGACGAAAATCCTTTGAAATCCTTATCTGTATAAAATTCACTACACAGTTTACAAAAATTACACCAGATACTTTCAGAGAATCCTGGAATAGCTTGGATTGGAAGAGACCTGAAGGTCACCCAATTTAAGCCCTCATGTCATGATATCCTTTTTAGAACAAGCTGAGAAACTTCTTATTTATTAGGATTATATCATCCAGATATGCCAATGCTGTCAAATAACTTTACTCACAGTTCTTTTCTAGTCCTGAGTTTCCACAAATCCTTACTGCATTTGCAGTGGCATCTAATAAATAAAACAGTCTCTGAAACAAAACCCAGGGATGCTTTTGGCCATTAATTGCAGGCACTCTATGCAACAGGGATCCTTAATCACCTCTGCTTGCACAGCTACTTGATCCCAAAACAATTTGTATACTGGGCTTTCAGCAATAAAATATTACCTAGGTTGCTTGCATAAAAACACTAATGTCACTTTGCTCTGAAGGAATCTGCCTTTTCTCTGAGCAGTCCTGATACAATCAGCTGTAACATGTGGCCCAGAAAACCCTCCAAAGAGCAGTACAGATGTCCATGTTGAATCCAACACATTGTAGTTATCCCCCCAAACAACTCCAGAAGACATCTGAGAATTAAACCTGCAGATGATTCCTTTGATGAGTGTGTTACATATCTCTAAATCAGCAGAGACATTTAAACCACAGCCTATGCTCTGCATGTTTGTAAGGTGATTTGAATGAGACAGCCCTGGTTTGAAACATTATCTAGCAGATTCCATATTTGAAGAGCAAGTTGTCCCCAAGCTAATGAGCTAGAAGGAATGAGTCAGAGCTTTGTCTAGACATATATAGATATAACGAGTTGTAAAACTGCAAGGTTGAGAGATTGCCCAGGTGAATTCAGACAGGAAAGAGAGAGGATTGGTAGAGTGAGCAAAGGAATGAAAAAAAAAGCAGACAAGGTGTAGAGGATCTGATTTGCTTAGTGACGCAAAAGAAAGAAGATAAATCTGCAGTTGTGGAAACTGAAGAGATTAAAACCATTAAAATAAAAGAGCATGTCTAGAAGACATATACTGGATATATGAAGTAAAATGTTGGAAGTGAAAAACTACTACTAAGTAGGGCAAATGCTTATAACTTCTCAGGTGGAACACAGTCTGCTTATGAAAGGATAATGTAATGCTAGTAAGAACAATTATTTTAATTTAATGACCCAGAATTCTTTTCCATTCAGCATCAATTCCAATGATGCTGTCATCCAACACTGCCCACGTTTTTATAAAATAGACATTAACATATCAAAAAGTAGGTCTGTGAACAAGCAATGGAAAGCACAGCCTGAAAACTGTGTGGGGTCTTGGTATGAGTCAGTGGCATCAGTGGGGTTTGAGGAAGGCAGAAAGCTAAAGGACTTCATGTTTCTAATACACATTGGCTTAATCTCTGCATGGTATTTCATACCAGTGCTTGATCCAGTCCCTTGTATCATCTGCTTTGCTAAAAGTCTCATGAATATTTTGGCTTTTCTTTATCTTCCAAACCTGGCAGATCAAACCATAGCAAATTCAGGTCATCAAAAATATACTTATTCTGTATTAAAGTCTTAGAAGGCCCTCATCACACATACCCATAATATCTCTATGGGCAGAGATGTGCTTTGTAAGGAGGGAAGTGTTAAGTGTCTGTTAACCCTTGTAATTACTATACATTCAAAAAAAATCTAGGTTAAAAACTTGATCACAAACTGTAATTGTAAATTAACAAATTGTAAGTTAAAAACTTGATTACAAACATTTGCAGAAGAAAATATTTTGAAAAGCTGCTATAAACCCACAGACATTCCATTCTGTCTTGCTTCTTTCTAGATATTAGGTTTTACTGGAAAAAATGAAGTATTTAATGCAGCATTTAGCCTTGCAGTTCCTCTCAGACAAAATATTCTTTGGGTTGTATAAAAATATAACATAAACATGTCTATGTTGTGTTGCTGCCCTTTGCAGAAGATGTGTCACAGATGAAATACAGGTAGAGTCAAAGTAAAAGAATACATTTTAGAAATCTTGAGCTGACAGAGTAGTCTAAAAAGTCACATTATATGATATATATTCTGCTGCTCAGAGCTACTGCTGCACTAGGGCTCTCCCAAAAAACACTGTTCAAGAAAGAAGGGCAAAAGAGAGTCAAAACCCAGCTTAAGTTTCATATATTTTAAATAAATCTTTGTTCAACATATTTCATGTGATTTTTGTAAGGAAAATGGCAAACCAGGTCACCAACTTGAATCCAAATAAATAGAATTTATTTCATAATGACAGATTTTTTTTCATCTAATCCTTAAACTAGATTGAGAAAACTTCACAAGAAAGCTAATGTTTTCAGTCCTCTTTATTTTCCACCCTTACCTAACAAATTTGTAACTATGACTAGGGAAAGTGTTTTATCACTGTTTACAAATTTGGTCAACACACATATTTCATTCAATGAAAGTAATATTCTCTAGCATATGATGAAGATTCATAAAATTGTCAAATCCAGAGTTTTTCAGAAATGAACATGGGTTACATTTTCCATAAGTTCCTGTTTACAGTCAGAATAGACTAATTTATAGTATTTTGAATTTAATTTATTGTAGTTATGCAAATGCTTTTGCACACACCCACACAAACCCTATGATTCCCTAGAAAACTAACAAAATAATCAAACTCTCCTATTTAATAGAAAGGTTTTCCATAAAATGATGATCAGTGGCACTTTGGAGGGAAAAACTATTTAGTTACAGTCCTGAATTAATTTTCTATGGAAACCATTGAATACTTTCTATACTTTGGTATTTTTCAGTGCAAATCTGTTAACATACATGCAACAGTATTTTGTAGTTGTAAGTGACCAAGACTTATTGTTCTTTAATTATTTTGAATTTTAATGAAATGATGTTATTAATTCACTGATACAGCGTATATTTACACGTCTTCAAACTACATTTTCTTGTTTAAATAAATATTTTAAAATCCATTTTAAACGTACAGAGTTACTTTTCAATATTTTTTAATGGACAAATTTAGCTAAGGTACTTCATGTGCTTTAGAAAAGACACATTTAGTATCTTTAAGTTTCATTTTCTCAAAATGACTACTTATTCAGGGAACAGAGACATCAATAATTGTGGAATTTGTCAAATATATTAATAATTGACATAAATAAAAATACAGGGGACTCATGAGGAATTGATTCCACCACATACACATCTAAAAGGGTCTTTAGTTTTATTAATTCTTTGCAGCAATTTTTATTCTGAGTCACTGGGATGTCTCTAATCAGGACCCCTTACTTTCAGATATCCAATATGTAACTCAATATATCTCCCATCTGGCAGTCAGCATTTGAAGTGCACTCTGCTCTGCTCTCTTTTTGAGCTGACACTGCTTCTAGCTGAGTAACAATATCTGTAACATACTGCAGAATGCTCATGTAATGTGAATTGCCTGGCAAAGGTAGATTACAATAGTGCTGCTGCACAGATGCAGAGATTAGAAATCCAGAGATGAAAATAAATGCATTTATTTTTCTTTTGTTCAAGAGAAAAATGAGCAATTGACTTGAAACCTGAACAGATTAATTCCTTCTGCAACCTGATTCCATTCTAAACACTTTTCCTGAGCTGTCCAAGTAATTTTATTTCTCTTCTCCCATCCCAAGTGTCTTGCATACAAATATGATTTTGTTATTATTACTGCTTATGTTACAGGAGGATTAAGTCACAGTTTATGACCTCTGACGTCAGCAAATCACTGAAGATCAGTGTCAGATTCTGATTTTTGGGACTGGATCTACTCAGTCTAGAAAGAGAAATAGATAAGCAAAGAATAGTTTTTTGTTTCAGGACTGCTTCTGGTCATAATTCTGGTCACTTATGAGGACCATAATTTATTGGAGTTTTTCACCTCTTCTTGACATACTACTACTGTAATTATTGTCTTCTTCTTTATATGGTTATTTTCTTCCAGATATAGTTGTACAGTTGCTGATTTTGAGTCAGAAAGGAATTTTTTTTTTGTAAGACTTAGGGGCTGCTGAAGACATGTCATGACAATTTAACTCCATGCTAATGCAAGGTCCAAGAATTATGGCAGAGTATTACCTGCTTTATTTCTGTGATAAAACACAGTTTTCCCAGAGTTTACCTTCAGTCTTCTAAAGCTCTTAATTTGTGCCATGGCATTAAAACGTTTCATGGGCTTTGCATTGTGCCCAGAATGAAACGGATTTTCAAGGACACCTCTGAATTAAAGTGCAGCCAAGTGGATTTCCTAGGCTGAGCTCAGCCCAAGGGATGCCCTGCAGCAAGGCTTGGCTCACTCCAGAACCCAGCTGTGGAAACACAACTGAAGGAAGGTGCAACAGGGCATAGCAGCTTTAAATCTGTGTGTCTGATGAGGCACTTCTCCATTCAGTGTGATATCAGAATATTAAGAGGGTATACAAGGTACTTGTATCAAAATACAGTGGGATGTGGAGAGGAAGAAACATTCCTAAACAAGCTGGAAACTGTTTTACAGGGAGCTATATCTGTCTAAGAATGACAATGGAACCACACACATTCAATTTGCCATGAAAACAAGAAATCTAAGCTTTCTAACCCATTGCTGGAGTTAACGTTGTAGAAAAATCGAGTGAGAAGAAGAAATTAAAGGGTCATAAATCACTAGCTTAATACACAGAAAAAAATATAAGCAGAAAAAAAGCATTACGTAATTTGATGGTTTGATATGTGAGTCAGCAAANGTTTAGAAATGCCCTAGGAATAATCAGAATGTTCCATTTCCCAATTAAATATATTCAGATGTGAGCTGCATTCAAATATATTTTTACTGACTGTAGCTCAAAATAATTTTTACTAGACCTAAATAATAATGAATATTGCAAAGTGAGATATTTAAAGCAATAAAAAAATTTTCACAAAAAACAGCATTATATCACAATATTTTGTTAGGTAGAATTTAGTATTTATGGAAATAAAGATTAAAGAGCACAAAGGAGAAACACTTATGATATTTATGATTGTGCACCAAGGATGCAAAGCAAATATACAAAGATTTATTTACTCTTGATTAAGAGTTGTAGAGGAAATGGACTCACCAAAAAAGCCATGCATGACATCACTTTTAATAAGGATTCACAGAAAGAATTAAAAAAGCCATTTGTTGTGAGAATCATAATTTAACTCTTAATTCATTCTACTTTTAAATCCCTAGATTTTTGGGGAGAGAGAGGAAATCATTCTTATAAAGCATAGTTCAGAGAGAGAATTGGCTCACAAGTGACACTCTGGAGTTATTTCATCATCTGCACCCTGTTATAATTGAATATTCACCAGTACTTTTGTGTCTGAATACAGGCAAGGTTTTAATCTGGAAGGAGCATGTGTCTGATCATTCCTTCAGTTACATTTTCCTTTGTCTTCTACAAGGAACAAACTCAAGGAAGCAGTTTCTCTTTAGTAAACATGAGACCAGAGATAATTCTGGGAAATACAGCTTTCAGTTCTATGCAAATAGAAGGTGATTTCAGATACAGGATTAAAAAACTAGAGTAAATTTCCTTGAAGAAACAGCCATCTACTGCAACAATTTTGTAAATCTTATCCTTATAAAGAAATGGCATTTTTTAATATTCTATCTTCAAGTCATTTTAACAGCACAAGACGCCATTGGAGTTTATGTGACCACGAAGAAGTATTAGATTGCCAGGAAATGAAGTGCATGCAGTTTTGGAGTAGAAGCTTACACATAAAGAAATCAAGAGTAGAAGACAATTCTGTTCAAAATAGTCCTCACAGTAAAACACAATCAGTTGCCTAGTCAGTCCCAGCAAATGTATTGAACATGCTG
This sequence comes from Anthoscopus minutus, assembly GCA_013399455.1. Taxonomy (NCBI): domain Eukaryota; kingdom Metazoa; phylum Chordata; class Aves; order Passeriformes; family Paridae; genus Anthoscopus; species Anthoscopus minutus. The sequence continues at coordinate 52,219 of VWYI01020237.1, forward strand.
ACAAGCAATGCCAGAAATATGCTGTACAGACAGCTGAATGTTGTTTGAGATGGAGATCAAAGCAAACCCAATGAGGAGATAAGATTAAGAGCTCGTTAGCAAAGCTTCCTGACCATGCCCTTTAATATGTGTCAAAAGTGTCATATACTCAGTTTGCTATTTGAAGGTTTGTTTCAGACAGTGATTCTAAATACAGAATGTGGAATATTGTCTTTGAAGAGAATTTTCATTCTGCATCTTTAGCCCAATGTTTATTTCTCATTGACTTATGGCACTGTACCAATTTCTGAAGGACACAAGTGAAAGTCAAAGATTTCTGTCAAATCAGTTCCACATCAGATACTATGATGTCATATGTCATCTGATTTGTACATGCATTACACAGCTTTATACAAGAAAAGACAAAATAATTCTGGAGAAAAGGTTTCCTCCTACAAGAGGCAGATATTAATTGAATAAAATAAAATTTCAGTCAAATCAGTGGAATTGAAAATGAATCACCACTTCATGCATTTATTTAGACTTTGTAATGTGCTTTATTTGAAGTTAAGATGCTGTGGAATCAAAATGAGCAATTTTCAGTGAGTAGCCTCTGAAAAAGCAGCACTAAGAATGATCTGTTTTCTACAGATATGTATTTCCAGATTGATTAACAGTCGTGTCTAAGAAAATCCCAGCTCTAAAATTCTTCCTGATGCTTTTGGCCTTTATGAAAGTGCATTCTCTTCTGCTTTATAAAATGTGAAACCATGGTGTCACTTTTTTACAGTTAAAACACATGAGAAATTCTTGTACTGACCATCTGTTTTAGCAAACCATTTGGAGACAATTTCTAATTTTGTTTCCAGAGGCTGGAGAAGTCTATCAGATTTGGTTGAAATTAGTGTGAAAATTAAAGTAAAGTGGGTGTTTATAGGGAAAGTAATATCTATACCTGTGATTGCATAAGATCTATTTCCTTAGGGAATGATGCTAAATAGATAAATACATCCATGTTTAGATGTATTTATCTTACCAGACAGTCTATTATCAGACAGATTATCACACTAGACAGAAATAGACACTTACTTATCCAGTCCAGCCAGTATATTCCCTACATACAGAACACATGTAGAGAACATCTATATCAACATATGAGCATATGGAGAACAAGTCAATTGGAACAACACTGCAGTTGCTTACTTTTCCTTTTTTCCCACCTTTGCAGAGTGTTTGGTGCTGCTATACTGCTGACATCTTCCCTCAACATGCTAATACCATCTGCAGCCAGGGTGCACTATGGATGCGTCATCTTCGTTAGGATCTTGCAGGGCCTTGTAGAGGTATGGAAAAATTATAAAATAACTAGTAAAAGTGATAGGTGTTTGTTAGCCTTTAACTAGAAATTGTAGCTTTGGATTGGGAGAGAGAAATGGCTTTAAATTTATTACAGATTTTGACT
>VWYI01020238.1:0-17578 GCA_013399455.1 Anthoscopus minutus
GATGCTAATGAATACAAAAAATCCATTATTTTGGAATGGGCATTGTTTTTTCAGAAAACAACAACTGACAGAAAAATAACAACTCTTCTATGGGTTATAGAGATTGGAAGGAGAAATAATCTCACCAGAAGTTACTTTCATTAGTTGCATCCTTTTAATCATGGAAATATTTCTGTAATTATCTTTGCATAGAAACATTCACATTAAAAAAAAACCAACAAACTCTTAAAACGTGGTCTAAATTACCAGGCAGATTCTCTATTCATAAGCTTATGGGCTATGTTGTTCAAATGAAAAAAATAATTAACTTCTGAGTAAAAACCTTAACGTTGTCAATTTTGCTACAGCAGATAATGTCAGCATGCAAGCAGATTAATTCCAATATTACATATTTGTTTCTCTCATTGCCTTGGAAACAAAACACAGGATGTACAGGGAGGGAGTGGGGAGAGGAATATTTGCATCCCAGGAAAAGACATCCCCTCCTGCTGCACACTCTGAGCAGGTGATAACTCGATTTTCCCTCTGCTGTTGCTGCCCATAATGAGTCCAATTAGGGTGTGCCCAGGGAAGGATGCTCCAGAGGGTTATGGCAGTGAGGGGTGGGCACTGCCTGGAGGCTCCTGGTGGGATTTCTCACAAATATGAAAATATCCAGGGTGCTGAGCCGTTCCATTTCGGTGAATCCTAGTGCCATCTTTTGGGAGAAATGGGAATATGCCTTGGCCAGCAAATGTGACCTGACACATCCGAGGAGAGGGAGCTCTGGGGAGTCCCTGGGGTGAGCACGCTGCCACCCTCACGCCAGGGATCTGCTGAGGGGACAGGAAAAGGGCAGGATGCTCAGAAAGAACTGAAGTTGTACCTGCAGTGACTACAGCAGCAGCAGCATAAAACCAACCCAGGGCACTGAAAGTGGCATTTCCAGCCCATGCTGCCTTCGTGTCCCACTCTCTGCTTCTCCTTCAGCTGTCCTGGGGGACCAGGCTCAGCACCACAGCCTGCTCCAGGCTGGGAAAACGGCACAGCCCAGACTCTCAAACAGAAACTGCATGGAGCATCCTCAAGTGTCCTGCACAGCCAACTCTCACCAGCCATAACTCTGCAGGAGGAAAGAGGTGATGGGAGAGAATCTGAATAAGGCCTGTGCTGCAAAACATCCCCCCAAACACCTCTTAAAAACCACTTGGCAAAACCCTGCACAGTGCAGCTGTGGGAATGAGGAGTTGATGGGGAGACTTTACCAGGGAGCACTGTGGGGGCATGGGAACTCTACACGTGTGTGATGTGTTTTCCAGAGCTTCCCCAGCTCCATTCCCTTCTCTGGACATGCTCCTGTCCCTCAATCTCCTTTTGGAAGTGAAGAGTCCAGAGCAGGACAGAAGTGGTGGTGTGGCCTCAGCAGTGCCCAGAGGGACAAACCCTGCCCTCTCCTTCTGGCCACACAATTCCTGGATGCCATTGGCCTCCTTGGCCACCCAGGCACACACAGGCTCCCATCCACCTTTACAATACCACTCCTGTGCTTTTTAAAACAAATTTTTGTTGTACTTGCTGAAGAGAAAAGCTCCTGGTGCCTTGCTCAGCCACAGCTCCATGAGCAATAGGGACTGATCAATCAGGAGTTGACTGATCCCATCGACAGGACAAGAGGACAGAGGCTCAAGCTGTACTAGGGGAAGTTTGGGCTGGACATCAGGAGCCTGTCTGAGTTCAAGAAGCATTTGGGCAATACTCTCAGGCATATGGTGGGATTCCTGGAGTGTTCTGTGCAGGGCCAGGAGTTGGACTGAATGATCCTAGTGGGTCCCTTTCAACTCAGCCAATTCTATGATGTTTTATGGTGGAATTTTGCTCCCAGCCCCTTGGCTGCCTTTGCTGGAGGGAGGGTCACCCCGGGGCTGTGCACTCTGCTTTCTTAAATGTAACTTTCTTAAATGACAAAGCACCAGGGAGGGATTTTTGCTATGTCTCAGGAACATAAATCCCAGCCGTCTATCAAATTTGAGAGCCCAAGTTGCTTTTGGTCTTTTGAAAACTTTATCATCAGTCAGCTCACATTGACTTCACTACATTTTGCCAGGTATGCTGACTGAAAACAGCTGCTTTGCTTCTTCCAATTTCTCTCCTTTACACTGTGCCAAAATAGAGGGGGAAATGCATGGTACAGTCAATGACTGTAGCATAATTCTGTCCCTGTGCCCTGCCCAGGTGAGCCCCCACGTGCAGAGCTGCCCCAGCCCTGGGAGCAGCCCAGGGAGGAGCTGGAGCTGCTGGAGAGAGCCCAGAGGAGGCTCCAGGATGAGCAGAGGGCTGGAGCAGCTGTGCTGGCAGGAAAGGCTGGCAGAGCTGGGATTGTTGAGGCTGGACAGGAGAAGCTTTGGGCTGAGCTCAGGGTGGCCTTGCAGGGCCTGCAGGAGCCCCAGGAAGCATGGAGAGAGACAATTGCCAAGGGCTGCAGGGCCAGGAGCCAGGGAATGGCTGCCAGTGGCAGAGGGCAGGGCTGGCTGGGATCTTGGGCAGGAATTGTTCCCTGGCAGGGTGGGCAGGGGCTGCCATGGAATTGCCAGAGCAGCTGGGGCTGCCCCTGCATCCCTGGCAGTGCCCAAGGCCAGCTTGGACATTGGGGCTGGGAGCACCTGGGACACTGGCAGGGGTCCCTGCCATGGTAGGGGGTGGAACAAGATGAACTTTAAGGTCCTTCCAACCCAAACCATTCCACGATTCTATTCTGAGTAAAGCCCACCAGACATTTTTGAGAAATAGATGACTGAGTCACAAACCAAACACCTCAGCTTTTCTCCAAAGCAGAGAAACAGAAGTCCAGCAGTTACTGGGGGCACCAACCATGTCTCTCTCAGCTCAAGAGCTGTTCCAGTAATGACAGGGGAACATCAAAAACATTAAAGCAGTGACTGGTTTCCCACCTCAAAGCCTGCTGTGCTAAAACCTTCCTCTGTGATCTGCATTGAGTAAGAAAAGGAGAGAATACTGGATTTGGCACAGAGCAGGAGACACACACAGAGCATGAATGAAACTTTCCTGTTTTTCGGTGTACAGTTAAAGCAACAAGAGTGAACAAAGCTGTTTGCAGAGTGCAAAGGCAGCACTTTGTACAGCTCATGACAAAACAACAGAGATGTATGGTCTGATGCTTTTATACAGTCTGCAGTGAGTGATTATACTCTACCCATTTAGCATTGCAATACATTTAATTGTTGAGGTAAGTGGTTAAAGAAATAAAGAATGCCAGTTAGCTTATTTTGCACAGCACTCGGCGGCGGCTGGAGCTGGATATTACATTCCCAGTGCAAATTATCAGCATTGGCAGGGCTATTTCACAGCTGTTCTGTCTGCAGCCTGCATTGTAATGAAGTCGTGACATGAAATGTTTGTGGAAATTGTAATGAAATGTTAGCTGCAAATACATTAAAGTGGTAAGTGTAGAAAGAGAAATGAAGTACAACATTTACCCACTCCAGCGTCTCCTCGGCTTGGGCTGCTGCTTCAGCCCAGATGTGCTGAGCTGCCTCCTCCTGCCGAACTGCACATCACAGCTGCTCTGCAGCCCATCCTTTAGGCTCAGTTTTTGAGCTAAACCTGATCTTATTTTCTTTTTAAGCCTCCTTTTCCTTCTCCTGAACCTCTAAATTCTCTCGGGCTCAGAGTCATCTTTTCTTCTGCTTTCATCTCTCTTTCTGCAAACCTCTTGACATCCAGTTGCTGTTTCCTTCCCCACATCCCTCAGATCCATCTCAGTTTCCATGGTTAGATGGGAGAATGAGCTGTTTGGGTTTCCCTGGCCACTGGAGCCTCCCTGGAATCCCCTGTCCTGTGGAATTCCTCTTTTTCAAAGAGGTAGAGCTAAATCAACCTCTTTGCTTGCTGCCCTCATGTTCTCAGCCCATGTTCTGATGCTCTTTGTCTCCCAGTTTGCTGACAGCTCAGAGCTGACCTTGTGTCACCACCTTCAAATCAGGTCCAACAGCACCACGTAACCCCTGCAAGGATATCTTAAACTCCCCTTCCATAAATTGTTAATAAGGGTGTCAGTGTCACAGCATTTTGCTACTCCTCTGACAGCACTTCAGAACTCTTTTTCTTCTTTACATCTCCAATTTTGGCCTCTTTCTCCTATTTTTCCTTCCTCTTCCCAAGCCCTGCTGATAAAAGCTCTTTCATTTCTCTGCATCCTTGGCTGTATGTCCCCTCTCCTGTCAAGTCCTGGAACAGCCAAGGTAATTTTCACACCTGTTTTGAGACTCAAACCCTCTTCCAAAGGCTGTGTGCCACTTGCTGTAGCCCTAATTTTCTGTCTTTTCCTTGGAAACCTGTGGTGGGAGGTTTACGGCTTTGCTTGCAGCCATGCAGAAGCACTTGGAATTTTTCCATATTCGTAACCAGCAGCCATTCATACATTCCAGTCCCTTGGGGAGCCAGGCCATGAGCTGTGTCTCTGTGCCAGGATATGAGCCCATCACAATATCCAAGGACTTTCCACATATTTCCTGGATTTATCCTCAGCATATGCTGGAAGAAATAAAAAAAAATCCCATCCGTCTCCCCCCACCCCAAAGAAAGAGTGGAAAATGTTCAGCCTAGTCTTGGTAGAAAATACAGAGTTTTCCAGCATTTATTAGCCTTGTGCATTTAAAGACAGGAGCACTTCAAAGCAACATCTGTTAGTCACGATCTGTATTTACCCTCTCCAGCACAATGGGGTCCCACTCATGGCTGGGTCATCTGAATTCATTCCCATCCCAGCAAACTGAAATGTGTGGATGTACCAGAGCAATTTCTGGGAACTAGAAAGGGCATTTTTTCAACCATAAAACAAGTTAATATTTTCATTTTCCCTCTTTCTTCCCCTTGTATTTTGAGTACACTAATGCAGGTGAGCATACTCCTCCCCAGCCTACAGGAGAAAAGGAATATTATTTCTAAACTTGACCATTCCAGTGGTTGCAGCAATACTGGGGAGCTTCATAAGCTCTCCAGCTCTTCTCCATGAGGATAAAGTGGTCTTTGAACCACTCTCTCTCATGCCTGGCAGTTCTGTGCCCACGTGTCAAGTGGCCAAGGGATCTACGCAGCAGTTTTGTGACAGAAACTGGGAATCTTGCAAAAAAAATATATGAAAGAATTGAGTAAAATAAGTGCCTAAAACTTAAGACTTGCCTTTCACATCCTCTTAGAACTGCTTGGAAGCCTAAAAGTATCATGGCAATCATTTAGTCCAGGTTCTTGTGCCTGCTTTAGAAGCCTGCATCCAATTTGGCATCTGAGTATGGAATTTGGGGGCACGGTTTTGAAGTGATGCTGGTGATGCTGGGATGTCAGTGGGACTGGAGGAGCTTGAAGGTTTCTTCCAGCCCTGATGATTCTGCAATCCTGTGATTCTCTGAAGAGCAGATTTGAAGTTTTCTTCAGAGAAAAATGACACCTTCAGCATGAAAAAAATTGGAAATGAATAGGCACTTTTTTGGAGTGCCAGGATGAACTGGTGGAACCAGTGCAGCAATTTCACTCCAAGAGTTTGGAAAAACCTTCCCAGTGATCTGCTGGTGGAGACACCTGAGGAAAGGAGGATTTTCACCTCATGAGAAGGAAGCTCCAAAGAAAGAAGAACATGGAAATCCATCTTTTAGCTGCTCAAGCTGCTCACCTTTCTTCCAGGTGGGACTGACTAAAAGTGCATCAGCTGCTTGACTGGGAAGAACAGACTCCAGTGGGATGGAGGTGCAGTCAAAAAGTCCTGGATGGGAATGGTTTAGATGGGAGGAGACAGCAGGCCTGGCAATGTGAAGGGGAGAGGGGCAGGGGAGGGAGAAAGAAAGAAAAAATGAAAGAAAAAGAAGAAAGGCACATTAACAATTGTCAGAGAAGAAGAGGAATAGGTTTGTGAAGCAGAATATGTCTATGCTTGGCAAACACCCAGCCAAAAGGAGTGTGATAACAAACCATAAATATTTGGAAAGCTGTAAGCACTGAGGCAGGCAAAGAACTCTGGAGGGTGATGCATGGGGAGTGCAATCACAAGGAATTGCAAAATACAGAAATGGCAGGAAAACAAAAAAAAAATACATCCCTCTTTGACAATGAGATGTGTTGGCCTCTGTGTAATGGGAAGGGGTGGAAATACCCTGGAATTGAGACCTTTTCAAAGGAGAAGGTTAAGGAAACATCAGTAAACGGACAGTAGAAAATGGTTTTGTTATAATGAGATGGATAGACAGGGTTTCCCAAGCAGAATTCCCCACTGCTTCTAGGATTGGGCACAGAAAATTATTCTGCCCCTTAGGATTTTATGAAATATATATGGACCAATGTTCTGGCACGTGGCCCCAAAATTTTCTAAGCCTAGTTTTGAGGAGTCCTCAATCCAGTGATTTAAAATGACATCTCAGGGCATTTCCTGGCCTAAGAAATCCAGGGGGTTTTGTTAGTTTTCCTGAAAATAAGTGCCCTTTAAAAAAATGCTGGGGAGGGAGCTGACAAGAAAGAGTGAGAGGGACTTTTTACAAGAGCCTGGAGTGCCAGGAGAAGAAGAATGGCTTCAAACTGACAGAAAGTAGGGTTAAATGGAGTATTAGGAAGAAATTCTTCCCTGGGAGGGTGGCCAGGCCCTGGCACAGGGTGCCCAGAGCAGCTGTGGCTGCCCCTGGATCCCTGGCAGTGCCCAAGGCCAGGCTGGACACCTGGGATAGTTGAAGGTGTCCCTGTTGAAATGTTTATTTCTCTTCAAACCCAAACCACTCTGTGATTCTATAAAATGAAATTTTGAAGTATTTTTCTGTACTCCAGTTTGCCCCAATATCCTCATTAACCAGCTTAAAATATTCTCATTAACCTTTCCCTAAGCAGAGCTCATTCTGGGTCATGCCCTGATGTCCTTCCAGCTGCCAGTGCCTCCAAGGAGAGGTCACAGCACCCAGGGGACAGCAGCAGAGCCAGGACACTTTGGAGGATCACATCCAAGTGCTCCCACCACCACCCAGAGAGGGAATGAAGAATTTTTGTTCCATCAGGAGGTAAAATTCAGTCAGGAATTAACTGAACCCTTTGGGAGGATGAGGTGCCCTTCTGACTAACCAGCAACTTAGATCATCAGAAACTATTTTCCTATTGTGACCAAAACTTGAGAAGACGGGACAGAAAAAGATCATGGGATGACTAATCATATGGCATGGGTAAAATGGTTTCTTTCACCTTTAATGCACATGTAATCAGAAATTTATTTTAAAATTATATTTTTGCAGGGGCAAGAATGAGATAGAAAAACTTGCAGAAGAAAAGTCGAAATCCCTGATGATCCCTGTGTTTCTATGGGCAGTTTAAAAGGCTTGTGGACTCTGGAATCTGGGTAAGGTCTGCAGCTTGGCTGAAAACTGACTTTAAAAGAAACTCTAATTTAAATAAATGGGTACATTTATTAATTAACCAATTCCTACAAATGTGGGCACAGCAGGGCCATGTTGTCCAGGTGCTAAATGGCAAAGAGAAGATCCAGCCAAGGTCTTGGGGTCTGACTGACCTTCACTGAGCGTCTCTCATGGCATGGACACGGAGCTCCCCAGCTCTGCCTGTCCTGGGCTCATCCCTTCTCATGGTCACAGGGAGACCCTACAAATAATCCCAATGCAGCAGTAGCAGAGTCTCTCCATCCTTCACTCCCCTCTTGCAAAATCCATGTTTTCCAAGGCTCCTGGAAGGCAAGGAGCAGGTCCTGAAGGAAGGTGTAGCTCTCCAGTGGGTGACCATGGCTCTCCAGTGAGCTCCCCATGGCCAGCTTGAGGATTTTAACCTTCACACGAGGGGATTCCCTCAGGCCATCTGCTCTGGCTCCATCCCTGTCCCAGGATTTGGTCCCCATGCCAGGATGTTTCTCCCACTGCACAGCACAGCAGCCAGGCAATGCAGTCTGGAAATCCTGCAGGCAGCCCCTGGGCACTGGAGATGCTTTGGAGGCCTCCAGGCACATCCTTGTCCATCTGAACAAAGATCTTATTTAAATCTGGATTTTTTAGTGTCTAATAAATAGCTGGTTCAAAAATACACTTACCATTTCAGGTTGGAAGTAAACATGAAGCAGATAGTGAGGATCTGTAGATTTATTTCCACTGAAAGGCAAATCATTATCTTTATAGTCACACATAGGTGTGCCTGCCATAACTCCATAACTTTCTAAAATAGTGACTGACCTTTTCCAAGAGTTCATTTTTAAATTTTTTTTTCCTAGAAATACAGGTTTACAGTGCTTATTTCCCTGCTCAGGTCTCACACATTGGTAACACAATCCCGAGCTTATAAAATGCCACCAAGACACTCCTAACATGAAACCTGGTGAGCTGGGTCCCACTGCTCCCCAAAAAAATGGATATGCAGAACATTTCCTATAAAACCTGAAACCACACCCGTTTTGTCTGGGGAAAAGGGACACAAAATAACAGCAAAAACGAGGCACACAGAGGGCTGAGCTGTCTGGGATTCCTGCAGCAGACACTGTGGAGAGCCACTCATAAATGTCAGGGCTGATTTTCCAGACCAGTTCTTCAGATGGTGTTGGGAAAGAATGGATTTATGCCAGTAGGCACCAGATGCATTTTGGGGCCCAGGGTACAGAGTGGGAAGCCTCTAAAGCCAGAAGAGAAAAATAAAAACCCCTGCCCTTTGTAAACAGCCAGGATGGGCTGCAATGATGAACAAGGCTGCCATAAACTCCATTCTAAAGTGGGGAATAATGGAAATTGCTCATTATTCACTTTATTTATTAATAATGATATAGAATGTATTAAGGGCAAGGGAGCAAAGCAATTCAACACATGATTCAAGAGGAAGACACATCTCAGGCTGAGATTTTGCAGCATAACTTAATGGCAACAAAAGATAATTTCTGAATATGAATATTCTTCCTTAGAGGTCTCCCTTAGGCTTTATTTCCAGTCTTGGGCGTGGAGCTGTCGATGAATTAATTGGGGATGGTTGCAATCTCTGGGCCAGAGAAGCTCAGCACAGGGATGACAAGGCACTGTTAAAGAAAGGTTGGAAGCAGAACTGTCTGGAAAAGAAGATACACAGCACCTATGCACATTAAACTTAGGCTGTTTGCTCCTGCACTTTCACAGCCCAAAAAACCCGGCCTATTTTAACCTCCTGAGTAGCAGGTCTGACATGGGTGTCACACACAAAAAATGCAAACCACAGTGTCTATCTGAAATTGCCATGCTAGGCCAAGCTTATTTTATTACATACATTCTGCAATCTAAGGACTAATATGTTCATAATGTAAACATTAAGCATACAGAGTTAAAATTCAAGGCCACAATAGTTTGGTTTTTTTTTTGATTGTCCCTTTTTTTTTTGGTTTTTTGTGTGTGTGTGTGTCTTTGGTTGGCCGAGATCAACTCGTAGTGTATAAATGCATAAGTTATATAATAATTATATAAAAAGGAAAAAAAAAAATAACATTGAACTTGTATACTTCATTCTGACAAACGCACAGCGTTCGCGACTCGGTAAGAAAAACTGGCGCCCGCCTAACAAAAATATTCAGGTGATTTCTGATTCTGGCAGTCAGGGGTTGTCTCTTGCTCTAACCAATAGAAAACAAACTCCCTTAGTAATGATGAGGTTCTAACTGGTAACTTTTAAATATCAAACACAATTCCAGTTTTGCCTTTTTTTTTTCCCCTAAAAAAAAATAAAGAGAGAGAGATGCATTTTCTGATTTCTTGCTTCTTCTGCTTTTCCCTTTTCCCACTTTTTATTACTACTGAACCAAGTCTGTTCCTCCTGAAATACTGGGAATGGTATAATACTGAGCAATATGTTTCACAAGTCCAAACAAGTGTTTCTTCATAGTCCCAACACTACAAAGTTTTCAGTCTTTTCAGTCTCTACTGGTCAAGAAGTTTCTTTCCTCCCCTTCTCACCACCTTCACGCTCCTCTTTCTCCATCCTGCTTCCTCTGTCAGGTGCAGGCCTCTGATCTACAATCATACACTTGCCCTCCAGCACATTCTCATTTCCCACATTTGGCTCAGGGTTCCTGTAAAACTGTCAAGGAATCTGAAAGTTTGGGTTGTCTTCACAGTTTGAGTAGCTGATTCACTCTGATGAATGGATCTCGTTTGGTTTTAACTACAACACTGCTGTTCTATTCCAAATCAGCTTCCACACTAACCAGTCTCTTCTGCTGATATGTTTCTATTTTTTAAATACAGATAGGTTTTTTCCTTTTTTTTTCCCTTTTCCTCTCTTTTGTAATGATCCATATACTGTATGTTAGATCACTATAGACTTATCCTTATATTGCTGTAGTATAGTCCCAGTTTTGCACTAGCATGATATCAAACTTTACACACAAGCTTATCAACTTTTTAAGACCACCAGCTTCCGTAGGTTTTCCTTATCATTCCATGCTTCTACCTACTATAGTCTATTGTTGTTTGGTCCACAGAGTCGACACCCATATACATTACATTTTAGTATCTTAATACTTCTTGGATATTTCCTTTAAATCCCTACTACAAACAGTCTTTTTGACATCTATTTTTAACGTGGTTTTGGGTTTGTGGTTTTTTTTTTTTTCCCCAGCCAAACCTTCACTTTTGTCTCTTTAGGCACTTTTAATTCGAGTACTCCAACAGAGTTCATTGCGACTCCTCAGGGACCGAATCCCAGCAAGAAGCGCCTTTGCTTTGCCTGGTGCTTGTTTTCCCCACCCCACTTAGTAGTAGGTGCCAAGATGAGAAGGCATATGAGCAGCTGGCAGCCTGGTGTTGGGGTAGATCCCTCCAGTCGGAGAATTCCAGTACGGATTGGGGGCAGCAAAAAAGCTGGAGGACGTCACAGGCAAGGCAGGGGGGTGGGGAGCCACAAAGTTCATCTTCTGCGGGTGCGCGTGGTACGAGCTCATGTAGGGCAGCTCCGAGGGGTATTTGTACATGGAGGACTCGGGGGGGTGAGGCTGCAGCGCCTGGGCGATGCCGTGGAAGTCGAATTTGTAGGCGTAGCGCTTGCCGTGGACCTTGGTCATGATGTTCTTGTCGTAGTAGTAGCGCAGGGCGCGGCTGAGCTTGTCGTAGTTCATGTTGGGTTTGCTCTTGCGCTCGCCCCAGCGCCGCGCCACCTCGTCGGGATCCGTCATCTTGAACTCGCCGTTGGTGCCCTCCCAGGTGATGCAGTTGGAGTTGGAGCTGTCCGACAGCAGCTCCAGCAGGAACTGCCACAGCTGGATCTGCCCGCTCCCTGCGGGGGGGAACAAAGCGGGAATGTCAGGGCTGGCGTTAATAATGTCAAGGCATCAATTCTGCAGGCTGTCCCCGAGGACCCCATTAGGAAATGTTGTGATGTTGGCTCCTAATTCTTTCTATTAACCAGTCTCCCTTCTCCCAGGACTGTCTCACGAAACCCTAAAGAGCAGGGATAATTGTAATGTGTCGTGTTTTCCTTCATGTGAGTGGCAGAGTGCCATTCCATGGAGATTTAATTGTTACCTAATGTCATTCAGCGCAGACAATTGATGGGGAAATAATTCAGGGCTCATTTAGGAAACCAATCTCTAAAGTTCAGCACAAACAGCTTTCACTTGCGTAACACTCTGCTTGTTCTCACAGCATTATGTTGCAACTAAATGTTCCCTGCCATGGAATGAGCCCACACAAAATGGAGAAGTTTAGAGCAAGCTGGGCCCGTGCCAAACCATATCATCCCTTTGCAGCATTTGGGGAAATGCAGAACGGAAACTTATTAGCTTGCAGTTGCACTGCATACAACCAGAGGGCAAAACAATTGCAAGAATAGTGAAAAGGTCCATAAAATACATCCTTGTCATCATTCTGCTTCAAATGAGTTTAAATGACTATTTTACATTGAGACATAAAATATTGCTGTTGTGTTTTTCTCACTCTCTGCCAATTCCATGGCAAAAAGAAAATTGTCAGTCTGCTGTAAACTTTGCAAAAGTGAGGTAGGGCAAGAAAATTTATCCATTTTAGACAAGTGAAAGTAGATTTCAAAGGGCCTTGCCACTGACAGTCATGTTAGAAGCTTAGCATTTCTTAACAAAGCAACACTGAAATGATGCAAAATGCAGCTGAAGCAGCTTGCGATGCAATCTGTTTCACAAGCACGGTGTCAGCAGAATTTGCCAACCAGCCTGGATGTGCTAACTCTGAACTATGTCTCTGACCAGGAATAGGTTGGGTTTCTCTCTCTTTTTTTAATCCAAACCAGCTATGTGGATATAATAAACAAGCTTTTCTTTAGAAAGCTTATAGTAGCAATTACAATATTGAGCTAGAGCAGCATCTGAAACCCATTAGCAGTTTATACTTCAGTGCAACCGAAACCCATATTCATTTAAATTGTATTTATCCAAACTGGCCTTAATGAATTTCTTCTGTTCCATTAACATGCATTAAATAAACAAACAAACAAAAGAATCCATGGTATGAGCAAAGCATGCAAGTTTTAATACACGAAACATAACAAGAGGATTAGGCTTTGAAAATCAATAAACAGTTCAGCACTGGACAAAACACAAATTTTTGAATAAGCAATCCAACATATGTTCTAACATAAACACTTGCCTTCCAAATGTAATATATAGTCCTATGAAAATAAATGGTTGCTGTCAATTTCCTTTTAATGAGAAAGTAATTCCACCAATTTATAAACACACAAAACATGTTAAAGCACAGGAATGATGGTGTGGAAGAATTCTGTATCCAAATGTTAAAAAAGCATCCCAATTCAGATCGTGTCAGTGTCATCCACAGGAATGAAGTCAAACAAATGGACACTTGATAAAATTTGGCAAGCCATCATTTATGACCAAGTTAAAGGGATGTAGGCCCCCACTTCCAGTCAAGACCAGTGCTGCCTGGAAACCCCCATCACCTCAGGCCTTTTGGAAAATCCTATTCTTGACACTTAATTACTTTCCTCTGCCACAGGAAACTGTTTAGATAGTCAGCTGATCTAGAACTGTGCTCGATGTCACTTGGAGGAAAGCAAAAGCAAACTCATCAGCATTCTGGCAATTTCAGGCCTTGAAAAGCCTGTAAGATTGCTGTAAAAAGAACCATTGTCCCTGGGGGCTGAGGAGATGTGTGTGGAACAAGGAATGTTGTGCTCTGGGACTGTCCAGGTAAGGAGCACACAGTGTCAGTCCATTGAGGCGGGCTGTGGTGTTGATCATGGTGCTGTACAGCCACAGCACACTTGGAGCAGTGAAATCTGCACAATTCCCATCAGAGCTACTAAATCACCCAGAAGATCCCTTGTCTTTAGCAAAAACATGTTGGTCTGAGGTTACACTCAATAATCCTCGAGGTGTTTTCCAACCTGTGAGTCCCTGATTGTCTTCTAAGATACACATCCCTATGCACAATGCACCCCATTGCCTTCTTGAGATGGGTGAACATTTCTGAAGTGTTTAACCCAGTTATTATTTCCAAATAAATTATACTTTGCTGGTTTTTGTTTTCTTTTTCTGCTGGGTTATTCATCCCTCAATTTTGTATTCATCAAGGCCAGTGTGATACCATGATGTGGATTAACAGAATGTGGGACACAGCTGATGAAGGGCAGTTAAGAGATTTGTACCCTTCTGGAGGGGTAACTGGAGACCAGATGGGGTCTCTTACAGCCCTTCACCAAATCCTGATGTTCAGGCAACTGAAGTGAACTCCAGCCTCAAAGGTTGGACTCTTTGGAGGTCATTTCCAACTTTAATGATTCTAAATTCCTCAGTCCCACCATTGTGTAATTCAGAAATTCTGCAATACATTGGGTATCATCAGCTCTCTCTGAGCCATGCTGAACAGTGGGAAAATCAGGGACATCCCCTTCCAGGTCTGGTCTTAAAGCTGAGGTGGGGGCACTCAGCAGTGAAGGAAAGGGAAGTCTCCTAAATCAGCAAAATCCCTTCTCACCTGGATTTGCAAGTCGGCTGCTGGTTGGTCCGAGAATCTGATATGGATCTACAAAATTGTGAAAGAAAGATTTAAAATCATGCAACAGCAATGTCAAATATTCTAGGTATTATTTCTGAACCTTGTCAGGGGCAGTGTGTACTGCCTGATGGGACAGCAGGTCCAACACCTAGGCAATTTTCTCCCTCTGCATGGCAATATTTGCATGTTTTCCTTTCAAACTCGGTGTGCAAGGATATACACTTGCTTTTTGTACCGTATTAATGTGCAGATGCATATATTCAGAATGTAAATTTTGTTATGAAGCATTCTGGTGGTGGAATCCCCATCCCTGGAGATGCCCAAGGAAGGGCTGGAGGTGGCAGTCAGGGCTCTGGGCTGGGGACAAGGTGGCCATGGGGCATAAGTTGGACTTGTAGACCATGGAGGTTTTTTCCAGCCTCAGTGATTCCATGATTCTGTGATTCTCTTTTGCCACTGGACTCCAGTGAGGGATCCCATGGATTAACCCTGCACCTGGGGTTTTCAGAAGAGCCTCTGTCAGCCTTACAATGCCTGTAGCATCTCACTATTTCCCTCAAGGAATTCCCTCTGGAAATGAAAACTTACTTTGGCCTGAAGTCCAACAGTGAAAAGGGAGGGCTGTGACAGCAGGACCAAGGCCAAAGCGATGGGCTGCAAGCACTGAGTGACCCTGTGGCTTTTACAGCCAAGAACACAATCAGGTTACATTCCTTACACATGTAAATAACCTGTGCAGCTCACACACAGCCATTAAAAGGCCCTCAGGATTTACATAAATCATCAGTGATATTTCTAGGAAGATTCTCGTGGTTGGAAGGCCAGATTAGATAAAACACTGTTTGGGCAAAAATCAATGTAATACTTCCCAGGCAGTCTGTGCATGAGTTAATGAGACCTAGCCATGCACTGTCTTGTTTAACAAAACCCAGAATAATGATTTAAAATCCATGTGATAAAAATTGGCTCAGAGTCTTCTGAGCTAAGAATATCCTCTAAATCTCCTTTATTTCCTCCTTCTAACCTTTTGCTGTTAACAAAAGCCATGACTGACTCAGGACCTTTGTAGTGCTCTCCAGCTACCTGTCCAAAATACAGCTGAATTTGCAATAAGGGATTAGGTCCCACCCTGTGGATTTGCTGCTCTGAAAACACAAAAGGCACCCATTTTGCTAAACCACTGCTCTACAAACCCATAAACCTCTGCTTTCTCCTCAGTTTTCCAACAGACTGAGAATCCCTCTTATATTCCTGTTGTGTTCCAAGAACCAGATTCAGATGGGTTTCTGTAGGCTGTAATCTATTCCCTCTATTTTCTTTGCTCATGCACTTTTTCCTGCTGCTAGCATCTCAGCTGCTGGGGTCTTTTGTCATCTCTACCTTCCACCTTTGTACCCAAACTGTAGATAGAGGGTTTTTTAATAGCATTTTTATTCTGGACGGTTGTCACTGCCTTTAAACATTACATTCATCCCAAACCCAGCTGCAGAGCAAACCCCATTCACATGGGGGGTTTTGGTGGTCTCCAGCTGGAGTGGTCTGAACCAGATTGTGCAGCTTGGCTGCCCTTCTCATCATATTCAACAAAGCCAGGCAGAATTCAAACCAAATGACACCCACCTAACTGAGGACGCTGGTCTTCTGTTTTGGGAACTGTTGAGGATGATGGCTGAGTAGCTGAAAATGAAAAAAACATCCATATAGTTATTTTTCCAGTTAGGAAGTTGCTCACCAAACCCATGAGAGGTCCCCAGGCCTGGAACTCCTGCTGCCCTCTGCTCCAGGATGGACACAATGGGATTTGAAGCTCATAAAAAGCTTTTTAAGGCTCTATGGTGATGGGTTTGATGAAGTTTGAGTTTAAGGAAGGATGTGGATGCCCAGTGACACCTCCCAGAACTGCCTATACAACTTGATTTCCAAAAAATGCACAGCCCCTCCAGAGGTCCTGTAATTCCCTTTGGAGTCTAATCCATGTTTCCCCAGCTGTGCAGATGCTTTTACCTTTGGACTGAGGGCTGGGGTGGCTGTGACTCGTCCATGCTGATCTCCTGGCTTGCTCATAAGGCAAATCTGTGAAGAAAAAAAAGACACTTATTCATGCAGATATGGCCTAAAGTGGTTGTGTCCAAAAAGGGCACATTTGAGGGGTGTCAGGATTTGGGAAATTACTGAAACAGGCAGGGAGTTCTTTGTTAAAAACTTTGTCATCTTTATTTTCTCTGAAAACAACAGTAAAAACAAGAGTTGTGCTCTGCACTGCTCTGCAGAGGTGCCTGCTGTTGTCAGAAGTCTCAGCTGAACTGGAATAAGTGGTGCAAAAACCTTTGGAGACAAAATCGAGTTCATCACTCTCAAAGGTTCAGGATATTCCCTTTAGTCCCTTCCTCAGTCCAGCACCCCAAGGAATGGCACACACTGATACCATGAATTATCTGTGCTGGAATCTTGCAAGAGAAATCCCCCAAGAACTCATTTTATGCATAAACCCTCCCAAATCCAGCATCTAACAGTATTTCCTTTTAAGAAGACAGGCTTTACTTGATTTATTCCTTTCTGCTTCTTGGGACAAGCTCCTTAAATTTACACATCTAAATTTTCATTTCCCTTTCTTTCATTTACTTGTTACTTCTATTTTATTTCAGTGTTTAAGCATATTCAAAAAAAATGAAAAAACTAAGCCATAAAAGCTTTCTTCATAAAGCAAATGTAGTAAATTCAAATGTTTCCTTTACCTTTAGAAAGCTTTGGCAGTTTCCTGTGCTTTTCTATGGCTGCCTTTAACATATTAACTAAAATCACTGCCAAAAATCAGAGACTTATATGACTCCCAAAATCTCAGGAAGGTAGCAGTGCCCACCTGGTGGAACTAAGTTGGTGCAGATGTCTTGACTCTCAACACTACTTGTGCTTTATTTCAGAACTGGTGTTTGGAAATGAAACCAGTTAGAAAGCAAAGAAACAGCCCCAGCCTGGGGGGCAGATGTATCTGCCCATTTCCAAGCACTGGGAGAAGCAGCATTGCATGGAAATAAAGTGTAATGTAAAATATGCACAATCAAATTGCCTTTAATTTATTTAGTCTGTTTGGCACTGCCAGCACTGCCACCTCCCAGAATCCTACACTTCAAAACCTTTGCTTTTGCTGAGATTTGCAACTGATTTTTGTACTGCATTTTCATAATGAATAACCTTGTATCCCTGCTTTCTTGAGAACAATTCCAAGAGCTTCGGAGAATATAATGTGAATTTTACAAGTGCTCATCTCTGGGCAGAATATAAATCATTGTGACCTGCAGATGTCCTGCCCAGGCTGAGATCAACACTGCTGTTTAGTTAGAGACCTCACCATCTGACAAAAAAATTCAGAATTACTCTGGTCATAATTCCAGGGTTCTGAGCTCTGTCTGTACAGAGAGGGCTCAGCTGTGGGGGCTTGCAGGAATCTTGTGCCGTCCTGCCCTGCCTGGCCAGTTCCCCACCTCCATGGCACATTCTCTATCCCCTCTCTAGAGTCCCTTGCCAGGCAGATTCGTGACATAAGGAACCTATTTTTTCCCTCCAGTTTTTCCACTCCCTGCCCAGAAGGACATTGTCTTCTCTTTCTTTCTTTCTTT
>VWYI01020238.1:17999-99797 GCA_013399455.1 Anthoscopus minutus
CTCCTCTCATTTTTGGACCCCAAATCATCAGACACCTGTGCCCTGAGAAGACTGGGAGATGCTCTGTGTGCTTGCACTCAGTGGCACTTGAACCACACTTGGTACAAATTCAATACTGTGAGAAAAGTGTTTTGCCTTTTAACTCATCACATCACAAGATAATCTTTGAACTACGCCCTCTCCATGAAAAGAAAAATCATGTTATCAGCTTTTCTTGAAACACAGCAAAGTCCCAGCTTCATGCTTGGTTCAGCATCCTGCCTTGATACACAGGTTGTTACTCCAGACGAGTAGATCTGTTCTTGTCCATGAGGCATCAGCACAAGGTGTCCTTATCTTGGGCAGATCCCTGATGGGAACGCTCCTGTTTGGGGAGACAAACCCCAGCCAGGTGTCCCTGAGAGCCTCATTGTGTTCCTGCCACTGAGAGCTCAAGTTCTGTTGTGAGGGTGACTGCAGAAATGCTGCAAGCCCTGCTCATTTCCCATTTTCTATTGTAGTGCCTTAACAATGGCAGTGCTTAATTACTCTCTCCAGAACTGCACCCCAGGATTTGGCTGATTCCCACTGAACATTATTTATTCCCCCCCACTCCTCATTTTTGACCTTTTTCATGTCATCAAGTGGCTGTCCCCAGGGTCTGCTTTTTCTCTCACATGAACAGTCCTTTGTTATGAGAAAGCTTCTTTGCAGTCTTGTCTACATGTGACATTTAACTCAAAGTAAAGCCACAAAATAAGCCAAAAAAAAGTTTCCTGAAAGAAAACTGAATTTCTGCAGAACCTCCTTTTTCTCTGAGTAAAAATTCTGCCTTTGAAGACGTCCATCAACTTTCAGTTGTAAAAGATAAAACAATACTTCCAAAATCACCACAGTTCTTTGTAGAAAATGTTTAGTTCTGCACAGAAGAACAGAGATACACCAAAACTAAACTGCAATTCCACAAGTAATTGTGTGAACACAGAAAGATGCTGACACAAAGAATTTGGTTTCCCAAGTGTAATTTTAAATGTGAGTTAGATAAAAATGCTGAAATGAAGGAGCTCACCCTGTCTGATTTGTGGTTTAGGACCTTTTCCTCTAGAGAAAATTAACATTTTATTTTTCCATCACCCGTAGGATGAAACAAATATGGAAAGCACAGACCTTGTAAGGGAACAAAAAAAATCCTGATTTTCATTCAAGTCCAGTGGAAAATAGACTCATTCCAGCCTTTGCCTGAGATCCTCTCCATTGGCATAGCTTTTGCTGCAGGACACGGGTCCCTCTGGTCTCATGTTACATGTTCACTTCTGCTGGGAATTACTGAGAGTTTGGGGCCTCTGGATTTCTGTTTGGTGATTGTTTCTATAGTTCTGCTTTGTTTACTCATCCCTATTTGTGTTGACATTCCCCAGTGTCCCTGGAAATCCTGGGTGCCTCAGTCTGCTTTAATGCTCCATGACAATGTTTTTCATTTATTTGGAATATCCCTTCTTCTTATACTGACACTAAGCAGGTGCTCTGTGACAGGATTTTGATAATTATATCACATTTCCTCAACCCCAGACTGAGATTTGAACCATTTCAAACCTCTGTATCTCTCAACATGCTCCAAAGATTTTTCCATACTCCCAGAGCTTTCCCAGGCATTTCTAAGCACCTCCAAACTCTGCTAAGAGCCTTTTTGATAAGGGATGATTGACACAGCTTTCCATGCAAGGCCACACTGCTGGGGTATTTAATGGCACAGCCACATTCCCCGTGGGATTTCTCCATCGTGGTTCATTTGTTCACATTTTTCACTTTGGCCCACGAGCAGAGCAGTGGCTGCCACTGTGCCATAAATAAAGATGACTTTGTTAAGTTGTTCCTTCATGAGTGAAGTGGGCTAATTTGGAATCAGTAGGATATGCAAACTACTTGTGCCTTGTGCTGCATTTATCAGCTTGGATTCCCAGTTGTTAATATATTGCCAAGCTGCTTCTCCCTGATGAACTTCCCAGGAACCTGGACAGGAATCCTGTACAGGAATCTCTGGGTTTATTAAGTAACAGCAAAATCACAGAATCATTGAATGGGTTGGGTAGGAAGGGACCTTGTTCCACTCCCTGATATGGCAGGGACCCCTGCCAGTGTCCCAGGTGCTGCCAGCCCCAATGTCCAAGCTGGCCTTGGGCACTGCCAGGGATGCAGGGGCAGCCCCAGCTGCTCTGGCAATTCCATGGCAGCCCCTGCCCACCCTGCCAGGGAACAATTCCTGCCCAAGATCCCAGCCAGCCCTGCCCTCTGCCACTGGCAGCCATTCCCTGGCTCCTGGCCCTGAAGCCCTTGGCAATTGTCTCTCTCCATGCTTCCTGGGGCTCCTGCAGGCCACAATTTGATCATCCCAAAGCTTCTCCTCCCCAGGCTGAACAACCCAAACTTAAGATGTCCATTATTGGTGACAGGCTAATTATCCAGTTCTTAGCTTGTTTCTTATTATACACTGATTTAAATTCTATTGTAAATAGTTGTGGGGTGCTTTGGTGAATGCCTTATGAAAGCCAAATGTATGCATTGGATCAGCAGTTCCCTTTTTATCCACTGACATCAATAAACAAATCTAGCAGAGTTTGATTTCCAAGGATCCAAACATGTTGAATTTGTTGATGTAATGGCCTGGTAGTTGTTTCCTTTTTTTCTCTTTTCTAATTATCAATTACCAACTCTACAGACACGCATACATACATGTATACAAGACTGTATAAAACAGTGTCTGTATGTACCCTCCTGGACTCTACCCTAGAACACAAATAAAATAACTGCTGTTCAAATCCCCTCTTTTTAATGTGACAATGTATATTTTCACCAGAGCTCAGCCAATTCTCAGAGCACTTGGATTTCTGCCTCTGGCTCAGTAATGGATTTCCCTTAAATTCAGTACTTGCTGCAACCCGTCTTGATGACCCTTAGTACTCTGCACTCATTATTGGGAAAGCAAAGCTCCAGATCAGGCATTTTTCCAGCATTTTTTGTGGTGAAAGGTGGTAAAAAGAAAATCTTTGGCTTCATAGCCACATCCTCACCTTCTTTAATTATTCCCACTAGCCTTTCACAAATCAGCACATCCACAAACTTTCAAAGGTTTCAAAATTTTGAGCATTAAGAACTTCCTTATGTTCTGATTTTACTTGAGACTCTTAAAACTCACGGTCAGATTGTTGTGAGTTCTGCTTGCCTCAAACATAAATAAAATGTAGCTAGAAGGAGAAACACATATCCTGCATTTTTAGAATATTTTTCCACAATAGATTTCAAATAAAAGGGAATTTCAGCCTCATTTCACAAACAGAGAGCTGAAGGGCATTGACAAGTGACAATGCTGGGACAGTGCAACAGAACCAGTGAACTGAGCTCACATTTCTGACTCCCTGCTGCTTTAAAAAGTTGCTACAATTGCTTCAAAGACAGATTTGTTGAAGGAATGGACTTATTAAACTGCTCTGTTTAATTATTTCACTCTACACAATCATATAGACACTATATATATATGTGATATAAATATATAATGTGTGTGTTCAAAATAGAGACTGATACCTGTGAAAAGGGAGCTGAAGGAGAAAAAGAATGAGGTATTTCATAAGAGGTGAAATGAGTAAGATCACAGCACACAGAAAGTGGTCACTGTTCATACCTGGCCTGGTTGCAATTCTTTGCGTTGCTTCTGGATAAACTGATGTGTTTGGAAAAATAAAAGTGGCACCTCCTGAAGAGAAAGAAGAGGACATAACAC
This sequence comes from Anthoscopus minutus, assembly GCA_013399455.1. Lineage (NCBI taxonomy): Eukaryota > Metazoa > Chordata > Aves > Passeriformes > Paridae > Anthoscopus > Anthoscopus minutus. The sequence continues at coordinate 21,754 of VWYI01020238.1, forward strand.
CTAAAGATTCATTTCCACAGTCCCTAAATCCACCAAAATCTTCCCCTCCTGTAGAGTGAATGAATGAAGACTCTGAATAACTAATTTCTGCCTTTGGACTATTATATATTAAAGTTCATTCCAATAATCTTACATCTACATAAATTCATTAAAATTACTGGATAAAAGTCTGTGCAAAATCTGTTTTTAAGTAGGAGACAGGCTCAGGAAATCCCTTCTACCACAACCACCTCCACCTGGGAAGGTGGCTTTGCATCCTCTGAAATAAAACCTCTTTGCTTTCATCAGTGCATTCCCAGAAAGGTTCATATTTTCAACAGACTTTTGGGTCAGACCCTCAGATATTTCATTGATCTTCCCCAGAGTGAAAAAATTAGAAATATTGAGCATGATGTAGGAAATGGAATCTCCCCTTTCTCAGGCACTGAAATTGCTCTGACTACACCAATGGACTTCTAATGACTCTCTCCAGGGACACCAAAAATGCCAATTACTGCTGATTTCAAGAACTTTTTTCTAACTCTTTTGTGGTCCACTGAAAATTGACCAATTAATTTCCCATATGCTGATGACCAGCACATTATTCACACTCCCCAATGACAGATAATCTCATTTTGGTGAAATGAATTTCAGAATATCATTGTCAGTGCACACATAGAGAAAAAAGATAACACACAGAACTGCTGAACAACACTTGGATATATATATCTGTAAGTGGAAGCTGCTTGGCAAATCAGAATATCTAAAGCCAGAGATGGAAAAGCCCATCAAGTCCATCTATTTTTAGAAAGAACTTTAAATCTTATTCCAAACCACATCAAAGTAAATGGAATTTTTTTTTGTTGCCTTTAGTGGGGTTTGCAGCAGGCCTAGAGCCCACAGCAGGATTTTGTTTGCCACTATGACCAGTGGCAAACCTCTGATCTCAGGGAAAGATCTTCTAATCCAGTGAATTGTGCTGTGAAACCCACTCAGAGTGAAAAATGAAATAAAATATGAAAGAAGCATTGCAATCCAAGTTTTGTTTTCTTTTTCTTTTGCATTATCCTTTGTATTATCTTTTTCCTTTCTCATAGAGAATTGTTATTTCTGGTCACTGTAGGTAACTAACACCCTCAGGCATGATCACGCAATATTCCAAATGGCTTTTGTAGGGATATAAACCACATTATTTGTACAATTCCATGCCATCCTCTGTTGCACAACTGTTGGAGCAAGTTCAAATAGATTGGGAATTATTTTCATAAATATTTTAAGTTGCATCCTGAAAGACAGATGAGGTATGTGTCATTCTCCTGCCTACACTCAACACTTTCCTGGGCCAAATTAACAGAACAGTGAGTATGAACAAAAATAATTTTAAATTCAGATCAGGCTTAGTGGTGATTACAACATCAGATTAGTGGAATTCCCAGCTCGAGTCCCACAGCAGCTAACTGCCTGATGAGCAATTTTATTGATTTCCACAACATTTAGCTCATGGGAGGGGAGACATCCCCATTCCCCAGAGCTCAAAGCACTTGGGAGCTCCAAGAAACTTCTAGGGATCCACGGAGAATATCTGACAGTAGAATGGACAGAAACACCAAAAAAAATTCCTCAGGTAGAAGGCCCCAAATCTGCAGTTTTATGCTGTGTCAGGGATCCTATTTCCTTGCAGGACACAAGAGATTTTTGCACCATTTTTGCACCACCTGGCCCTGCGTGATCTCACCTTTTCTCTGTGTGTCTGTGCACAAAACACACAGACAGCAGGGAGGGGATTCTCTTGCCTCCCTCCTGATTCACCACTTCCATTTTTTTAGCAAGCAGCCCATGGAAAGGAATCCTGTGCTTTTAGAAGATGACCTACAGCAGTGGGAGCAGTGCCAGCATTACCTGTGTTTCTAGCATGCATTAACCGTGGAGAGTTTTGTAAGGCTTTATCAACATCATCTGAAGTCAAATGTGGAAGAGGAGCTACAAAACAAAACAAAAAGCAACACCAAAATGTAAAAAAAAAATTGTGAATTATCTTTTTAAACCATATTTTCCCCTGACAGGATTGCCTGAATGTGAATCTATCGACAGCCTGCAGTTTGGAGGGAGGTGTGTGGGCTACAGGGTAAATTAAGGCATTCATATATCCAATATCATAATTTAATGTTCTGAATGCACAGAATTTCTGGCTGGTTATTGACAGTGTGCGTGTGGAGGAGACTGCACCGCACTGGTGTTGCAATGCTTGGTGGTTTTTTCCTCTAAAAACCATGTTCATTTTAACTTCTTTAAACTGAGGCAAATTTTCCTCATTTTAGGTGAAGGTGAGGGCTTTAGGTGAAAGCCCTCAATCCAGGTAATCCCTAGTCCCTTTTTTCCCACTGAAATTCTAACCATGCACTACAATTAATTTGCATTTGGACTTCAGGGGCTGTTCTTTTTCTTTTTTCCCATGAATTTACAGAATTTTTTTTTGTTCAATTCAGTTAAATCTTCCCGATCCTACCCAGAGCACAGCAAACTGCTGCCAGTCCTTAGAATCATGCCTGGAATTCACTTTATGAATCAATGTTTGCACTCTCGTTTAGTTAAAATGGAAAGCAATGAGTATGTGACCAGAAAAAACATTAGCACTGAACCCCATGTGATTTTTCCTCCTGCTGAATATGCTGAGCTTCAACTCTATTTTAACTTGAGATGGATACATAGTAAGAGTCCCCTAATTCTTGGAAATTAATGGGAATATTTCCACCAAAATCAACAGGATTTGGGTCGGGCTCCCTCTTATGTCCTTAGGAACAGCATCACTTGCACAAGACATTTGAAAACCCAATTATTCGCAGCAATAAACAGGACTGACTGCAGGCACGACGGAGGACTGGCTTACTCTCTCTGAGGTAGTGTAGGTGTGACAGGAGGATGTCTGCATTGTAGCTGGGGGTGAGCCTCTGGAAGTCATCCTTGGTCATTTTGCAGAGCTCCTTGCCATCGATGTTCTGGAAGAGCAGGATGTCCACGTCCGGCAGCCCGTACTCCTTGACCGCCCACTCCAGCCACTGGCGCACGTGGTCAGTGCTCCACAGCGTGGGGTCTGCGGGGGCCACACAGGGGAAAATCAGGCAGGGAAGGGCAATTGCTGAGCCACTGGACCAGTGTGAAATAATCCCTTCCTTACTGACTGCTGGAGGAGCTCATTTGGCGAGTTAAATGCAATTTAACTCATTTTGAGTGTTAGAAACAAACCCTGAGCTGCTGGGTGAGCTCCTTCTCCCACTCAGCTCTTCTGCCTCACTGTTTCTAGGCCTTTTCAGCCACAGATTAGCAGAGCTTCAGGCTCACCAACAGCACTGCAAGATGTAGCTGAACAATTTTCAAAACTCTCTGTTCAATCCTTATCTTCATTCAAATGAAATTTCCACACAAGAATCTTTCAGCTAAATGAGCACTCACAGATTCAGGCAGTTATTTCACAAACTAGAGTGGGTCTCTAGTTAATAATATTAGAATATTAAAATATTCTGCATTTTTTTCCCAGATTGCTGTGTTGTATTGTTGTGTCTATACTGCTATACCTGTATGGGTTTTTATTCAAATATGTGAAATATTGGAAAAACCATCTGGGGAAAAAGAGCCCCAAATAGTCGAGATTTCTAGCAAAATGTTTTTTCATGAATCCTTAATTTTAACTTAAGCTTTTGGTGTTTTTTTTTCCTCTAAACTCCTCATTTTCTATTTCTCTCCCATTCTACTTTACCTTGTTCTTGAGTAAGGACCCAACAACACAAAGGTCCCTCAGCTCATACCATGGAGAATTTACCCTTTTTGCAGAGAAAATATTAAAGCCAAGGGGAAAAAAAAATCTTCAAGACTTTCTTCCTTATCATCTTAACGACTCAATGATTTTTTTATATCCCCAATGCTGAAAATGGAGCATGTGGAGGTCAATTGTCTGCTGTCTATCCCATGAAAATCTGGGATATGAATGGCAGCCTAAATAGCTTTTCTATGGCTTAACTTCAGTGCCATTCCCTCTATTTTCACTATATTCCTGTTATTCAGGCTGGTCTGAAAGAGGTGAAGACCTCCTGAACTCCACCAACAAACACTTAAAATAATGCCTCCATCTGGTATGAAACAAGCAGGAATCTAGAGGAATGCAAGTCTGGTGGTAAATCTTAGGTTTGGATGAAATTGCCCACATCTACAGCAGAGAACTCTGAAAACTTTAGTTTGCTCTGAAGTAAACAACCAAACACCAGGAAATTTACCAAAATGTTTTCATTATGCCTGTAATTTTTAATCCCCTCCCTTCATTATGATAAATAGAAAGTTACCACAGCTGGAAAAGTGAATTTTACTTCCAGCTTTACCACATGACCTGCACACTGTCTATGTAATAATCAAAAACAACTGATTTTTTGCCCATTAATTTCTTCTCCTCAAAATGGCAAGGCTGTGACTGTGACCATCTTTCTCCTTAACAGCCATTCAGACCCACCTCAAACACACATCTAGGAATACATTAAATAAAAAATCCCTTGCTGAGCTAACCTAATTACTAAAAGCCTTTTTTTAATAAGTGCCAAACACCAGGAAGAGAAATGTTTTAGGAGAACATTCAAAAGCTGTGTATTTCAGTGTTGGCAGGCACTCATTATTCAGAGCATCACTCTCCTGTCTCCAGAAGAGAATTGACAATACCATTGCAGAGCACACTGCAACAGATTTGTCCACACCTTTCTTGACAAATAACTGAAATAATCACAGCTTGCAAAATTGGCCACAGTCAGTACTCTTGCATGTCTAAGCAACTGAAAAACTGTAAGAATATTAAGCAACCTGGCAGAGGCAGAACTATTTCAGACTGGCACCTCTCTGCTGGAGAGGAACCAGCAGCAAAACATTCCCTCCTGGCTGCAGGTGTTGGGTTTACCCTGTGCATATCCTGTGGTTTAGGAACACCCACAGATGCCATGATGCTGTGACTTGGAAATAGGCACGCTAATTACTCTGCAAAATATCCCAGGTTTGTTTGGAGGACAAGGCAGCCAGAAGTGACAAGAAGGCAGCAGCCTTTTTGTCCCATCAACATCCCACAGCCAAGCCTGCCAAGGCTGACCAAAAATTTCTCAACTGTGCTCTTACATTGCAGTGGAGCTGTCAGTTTGCTTATTAAAATGTTTTATGCTGCCCAGACTCAGGGGATAACCCACATAAAGGCTTTTCATGCCCTGTTTGATCCCACAAAAGCTACTTTTTGCTATTTTCAAAGATAATCTGTGCTACAGGGATCCTTTTTCTCTCTCTCTCCCACACCCTGTGCCAAGCATGCCCAAAGGATAAGAAATGGAGGTGCTTCTTCCTTTTGCCCACTTTGGGGTGAAATCCTCCAAAAGGAGCTACAGGAGTCAGACAAGATCTGAGTGCCTGTTATCAGCCCATTCTGCTGCTGAAATGGGAAGAACAGACTGAGGAGGAGTCCTCACAGTGATCCTCCTCAGCTCATTCTCTCAACAGCCCCTAAAAACTACTGCTCTTTTCCTCCTGACCACCCACATCACTACTCTTCTCTAAACCCTCTTAAACAATCTTAGTGGGCTTGAGGGAAATGCAGTTTTTTTAGCCTGCAGTTTTGGGGTAGAGGCTCTAACCTGCAGGCACGATGACTCTTCGTTCGTTGGTTGTCATGTTTGGGGGTGGAACGTGCTTCTCCTCCATGTAGTTTCCATAGTTCATCCCAACACTGTCTGAGCTGCTCACCATCTTCCCTCCCTTTGCCACGCTGCAGTCATCTGGAGAATTCCTAGGCAGACAAGAAAGGCGTGATTCCATTATTATCCCAGTTGTTATCAATATCACTGGCAAAGAATCACCTGGAATGAAATGGAAAACGGGGAGTAGAGTACCTGGAAAACCCAGTATCCTCCACCCAGTGACTCTGCAGGTTTCTTCAGTTGCCTAAAAACACCAACCTGGTTTGATGGGCCATATATTTATTTCTACTATCAAAGGGTCAGGCTGTCATATTGCTCCAGAGATTATACCTACTAATAATTTAATTCCAGACATGGAATGGAGGCTTGAGCTTAAGTCAAGGAGCTGCATTTCTCTCTCCAAACATCTCACAGACAACTGGGAAACACAGAAATGCACTAGCTGTGTATTTTCTGGGTGATAACTATTCTTAGTTGCCATTGTCCAAGCAGTTCAAGGCTTGGAGAGCTGCCCACCTCCACTGCCATCGTTGTTCCACACTCAGTTGCACTTTGTGTCATGCAATGTATTCACATTTCTATGTAAGGCTCACGAAAAAGAGAAACATTTGCCAAAGCCATGATTCAAAATACCACACGCATGACTGGAAAAACCTTTCAGCTCCTGACTAGCTCAGTCTCCATGGTACTGCAGTCAAGACAGGGAAATCTGCAGAGGATCTGCAACCAGACACCTCTTTAATTTTGGCTTTGCTTTCTGAATAGAGTCTTTAGGTTTAACATCCCACAGGGGGTTCCCTAATGGCATTTTAATTGCATCACAGTTTTCTTTCTGGCAGACACAGACATATTTGTCCCTTAATTTAATGTCTACAACGTGTTTCATCAGAGGGAGAAAAATTGTTACAAAAATCAAAATAAAGAACTCACCCAAGGGGAATACCTTTAAATGTAAAGAGGTTGTTTGGCAAGGGAAGAAGGGTGTTAGCTGGGGTTTGGTTTCTTCAGCAATACCTCATTACTAACAAGCTTTCCTTTAGTCCTGCCATTTAACTCCTGAAATTGTGCTGCGGTTTCACTAAACAAGAGGCAAGTCATGGACTCATGGAATCACAGAATGGGTTGAGTGGGAAGCAAATTTAAATCCCATCCAGAGCCACCCCAGGCACGGCAGGGACCCCTGCCAGTGTCCCAGGTGCTCCCAGCCCCAAGGTCCAAGCTGGCCTTGGGCACTGCCAGGGATGCAGGGGCAGCCCCAGCTGCTCTGGCAATTCCATGGCAGCCCCTGCCCACCCTGCCAGGGAACAATTCCTGCCCAAGATCCATCTAACTCTGTCCTCCTTCAGTTTAAGACCTTTCCACCTTGTCCTGGCACTCCAGGCCTTTGTCCAAAGTCCCCCTCCAGCTCTCTTGGAGCTCCTTTTAAGCCCTGTGATTCAGTTGTGTGGTCTGCTCAGCATTCCCATGGTTCAGGAACTAATCCAGTTCTAATTTTCACATGAGTGTTTTAAAAGAAGAACCAGCACTTGGAAAGATGAAAAATTAGTGTACATCTTAAACACAAAAAAGAAAATATAAAGTACAGAATTACTTTTACTACACAGTGTTTCTTTCTACTAATTTTACCCTTCTGTCTTATGGTAGATATTAAAGAAAAATATCAACTGCTGCTGACTTTCAGTTTAAAAATAAAATCTATCAGAGAGATCATTCAATGGCTGACAGCATCATCTTTAGGAGAAGGAAGAGAGCCTTGAATGTTCCCTGGAAAACGCTGGCTTCACACACTTTTTCCAGGATGCCTCTAAACACATCCCATATGAAATCTGCCCAGTGTAAAAGCCCTGGAACTGCTCGGTCAGCCCCAGGACTGCAAAACAACCACGAGGGAAAACACAGCCAGCACCTGCCACTGCATGTGGTGAATTCAGCCCTTCCTCTCACAACCAGAGCACTTGGGCAATATTTTCTCAGGTTTAGTTTTGCTCTCCTACCACACACCACTAAATATAACCCTGGGATGCAGTCTATTGCTGTCCAACCAGAGCAGAGCAAAACAAAGCTGCTTTTTGTTTCAGACATAAATGCTGAAGGAGAGCTTTTGTGATGATTCCTTGGGAGTGAAATGTTGGCTTTTTCTGCTTCCCTTTCACAAAAAAAACATGAGTGAGCCTGAACTTTAAATGATGGATATTTGGAAATATCCTCCACCACTTGCCCTTATACCTGTGCAGATGTGGACCCTGACTCCCAAAAGCAATTCTGGTACAAAGAACTATTTGGACCATTCACTGATTTTTTAGGAAACAGAGAACTAGCAACATCCTGTAGTTTAACTGGCACAGATATTTAATTTGGGGATTTTTTTCTGGGGAAAGAAACTTAGAATAAAGGGACTCCAAAGTGAAATATCTCATCAGTAGCAGCCTACAGCACTTCTACAGGCCACGGTGCATTAAAAACACTCTTGTAAACACAGAGCAGTAAATGATGTGAAAGATCCAGTAGCACAGAGCTTTTGGCAATCTGACAGGGCTTCTGAGATGCTTTTCTGATCTGAATATAAACAGACAGGGGTGGAGAAGAAGATCATAAATAACTCATAACTTTTCATTAAAATCCAGCAGATGGTCAAGAGTTTTGTCCCTTTAGCTCATTGGGTGGACAAGCAAATCCCCCATCCATCAAATCTCCTAAAACCATGCTCAACTGCAGGCCTGGGATCAGCTCCATGGGATTTAACAGGACTACTCTGGTGCTTCAAATTGAGTGTGTGCCCTAAACCACTGAGCCAGGGCTTAACTCAACTGCCTGGAACAAACTTCCACAGTACAGAAAGCAAAACTGAAAATGCAAGCAGATGCTAGAAAATGGTGTTTCTAATACCCAGAACAACAAGAGAGTGATTGTCTACAAAGGGGTTTTTTAGGACTTTCTGTGAGTCTGCTTTATTTCTGAACCACCGGGGAAGCAGGGTAGAAAAGCAGCTTTTGAAGAGTGTGCCCAGAATGAAGGGTGCAGCTCTGCAGTGAATCATCTCCAGCTCCAGGTCTGAAATGAAACCAGAGATGTTTTTCTTCACTGCTGCCTGTTATTTTTGCCCTTTGTAAATATACTGTGTGACACCTGGAATTATAAAAGAAAGAAAAAAAAATTAAAAAGAGGTAAGACTACACCAAATCATGGTACCCAAGAACACTTTGTCCAGTCTTGAGGTGATAAATGTCTGCTTAGAAAGTATTTTCTCCTTGGATCTGAAAGCCTCATGTTTATGCAGGGTTACTTAAAACCAAGCTGATTTGATAATTAAATTTATCACCCACTCCTACCAAAGCTGACTGGAGTTTTTCCAGCCATTGCATCTGATGAAAGCAGATGTAAGTTCATAAATAAGTGTATTAAAAACATTTTTCCCTTTTCACTATTCTACAATACAAGTGATATAAAACACCTGAGTTGTGCTGAAGTGCAAGGTGTCAGAGAAATTCAGATCAGGAAACAACAAAACCCTACATATGTCATTCCAGTAATATAAACTCTTCTGTTCAGTATTTCTGAGTTTCAGAGGAAAATAAATGAGAAAAAAATGTATTCTCCACATATCTACATGGCCTCACATGTTTATTTAATTAGCACAGTTTGGATTACAGAGGCTGCTACATGGTCAGCTCATACTGAGGGCAAAGCTTCCTGAGCAAAGCTTGCCCAGCCTCATCCTCATTCACTGCAGCAGCTGAAGTTGTGGTAAATGTGGTCAGTGCTTCCTCTTCAAGGAGTTTGTCACTGAAAAAGTGGCCCATGAAGAAAAAAACCTGAAACTTCCTTGAAATTTATTACTTTGAAGTACAGCAGGGACAGTCAGATGCTCCCAGGTGAGAAGGACCCTGTGCTGAGACTCTGAAAAGCACTTCCAGGGGTGATTTTGGAGGTCTCAGCACTTGTCAGAGAATCCCAGAATGGTTTGGGTTGGAATTTGAAGATCACCCAGAGCCACCTCAGGCATGGCAGGGACCCCTGCCAGTGTCCCAGGTGCTCCCAGCCCCAATGTCCAAGCTGGCCTTGGGCACTGCCAGGGATGCAGGGGCAGCCCCTGCCCACCCTGCCAGGGAACAATTCCTGCCCCAGATCCCAGCCAGCCCTGCCCTCTGCCACTGGCAGCCATTCCCTGGCTCCTGGCCCTGCAGCCCTTGGCAATTGTCTCTCTCCATGCTTCCTGGGGCTCCTGCAGGCCCTGCAAGGCCACCCTGAGCTCAGCCCAAAGCTTCTCCTGTCCAGCCTCAACAATCCCAGCTCTGCCAGCCTTTCCTGCCAGCACAGCTGCTCCAGCCCTCTGCTCATCCTGGAGCCTCCTCTGGGCTCCTTCCAAGACCTCTAGTGAAAGCAACGCTTCCCAAAGAGAACTCCAGCCCAAGGGAGGCATGAAAATGCCAGAAAACTCACACTGATTGAAATATCCCTGGGATGCTCCCATGGGCTTTTGCCCAACTGCTCAGTTCCTGGGCTGGGGAGCTGTACACAAAGTAAATAAATGGGACGGTGAGTAACTGGAAAAGGGATGGCCAGCGTGGGAACAAGCTGCCAGGTCTGTGGAAGGCAGGGAAAGTCCCTCAGAAACACACCACTGGCTAAAGCTGCTCAAACTGAAACCACGCTGACCATCTGCCATAAGGTGTCAAAAGCATTCCCAAGAAGACAAAAGGAAGCAGAAGAAAAGTGCAGACCCCCCTCAGGCCACTCAGCCATAGCACTGCTCTGCTCCAAGCAGGGATTTGCAAGGTCCAGCAGCCCCAGCAGGCCTCAGCCATGGAGAGGCTGGAATGGGGCATCCCCCTGCAAGGAGAGCACCCAGCGCTGGGGCAAACCCTGTGTGGGGTGCCCTGGGCTCGGTGGGTGCTCTGGGTTACGTGGGGCTGAGCCAGGGTCACTCAGAGATGTCACCTGGAGGCACCTCTGGCTGCTTTCTCCTGTGACAGCTCACACAGAGCCGCTGCCTTTCTGCAAACACAACACAAGGTGCTTTTTTACTGAGCTGTGCACACAGCAACCATTCAATCAAATAACTTGGGCTAACTCAATCTTTTCAGCTTCCTTTTTTATTTTCTTCCCTTCAGCTTTCCCGAGCTCTCCTGCACCCCACAGCTGCTTCGAGCCTCAAGGCCATGGTGGCAAATGCAGGCAATCAGCATCTGGCTCACTAGAGGCCAGTCAAGCTATAAATATTCCCAGCCTGGCTCTTTGTGCTCCCAGTGTGGGGAAACAGCTGGTTTAAGTTTGACTGCACGTTGTCATTTCTCCATTAGTGCAAACACTTCAATATTTCTTACGTGTCAGGTTGGAGTGAAGAAAGGGAAAGCAGGGAAGGGGGGTCACGAAAAGCCAAAGCTAAGAAATGATGTTCTGTATATACATAATTTACAATTAGATTGCTGCCTGGGACAAGGCTGAGGTTTGACATGGTGACAGCTAGGCCAAAGCCACAATGACTTCCCAGTTGGCCTATAACTTTCAGGACCTATTTTCTCTTGTTTTTCTTTTATTATTTTTATAGAAATTCTATTATGATGGTAATGGATTACATTTCTCAAATTGTATTTCATTTCAAGAGCTTGTAAGGCTGTTGTATTTGTGGTTTCATAAAATATGAAATACCAGGAGATGGGGCCCTTCCCAAACCACATGTGCCTTCTTTTGTGGGCAGGGGCCATATAGAAAGTTAGGAAAATGGAGCATGCCAGGCATAAACAGAAGTGACATCTTGTATGGAAGCCATAATCTCCCATGTCTGTGGAATGTCTGCTGATTTTCATGATTAGCACCAAGGGGCTGTGAGAGTGCAAAATGCTAAAGCCCACAATTAACCACTTTTTCTTACCTTCTGTTTTGTCTTAAAAAGCTGCTCCTAAACTTTAAATACTGAACAACCCCACTGATGCTGCCCTGATCAAAATGAAACACCCACTAATGACAGGGCAGAGGAGAAAACTCACCACCAGCTCTAAGTGCTGTGGACATAGTAAACCCTGTGCAGGAAATAAAAAAGCAAAGATGGCAATAGCCCTGAATAATGACAGCGATCACAACTCTTGTGAGGTCCCATATGTCACTATTTGAAGATTATTTTTATATTTCACTGCCCACCTGAAAGCCTTTGGTTGCTGGAAATTCAGTGGTCAATCCCAAATGTAGCCATGATAATTATGAATGAGCCCATTATCCCAGACTGGAAAGCTTCTTATTTCGCACCTGCCAGCCCAGCAGCCCTCAAAAAGCTTCCAAAAAAATAAAACAGTTGTAGTATGAGTGAGCTGAGTTTGTTTTTTTCCTTGGCAACATGTCTGCCCCAAGAACAGAGCCAAACCATGCCCACACACACATGCAAGTGCTTGTGTTAAGCTGGTGGATTTTCAGAGCAAAGAGGAGCTTCTTGAAGCTGTCACACATCCTGACTTTGCCATTTTTCCAGCTTGGTAGGCAGCCACTCCACAAACCACCCAGTCACTGGGAAAAAGGATTATCCGTCTGGGATAATCAATGTCTTCTCACCCAAAATTAATAAGACTTTACAGAGGCAGCATAAGAAAAATCATCCTCTAAGGAGACATCTCCCAGCTCTGCCCTGGGCTGCAGTAGGGGCTGACTCTGCTGGTGATGCCTTTTCTGTGGGTTTAGTATTAAGAGTTAGACATGGTTAAGAGATAAAGGGTGTTTATTTTGGTATTTAAGAAGGATTTTTATGGTGTAGTAATTTGTTAGGTGGAGTATGTTGAAATGTATATATGTATCGTAGATTGCACACACAATTTTATAGATTTTGCAAATTAGCATATTTAACAAAGATGTTTTAATGGGAGGCTTAAATTAATAGCGTGGCATTTTTCTATTTTAAAGTATTTTTTTTAAAAATAGGCTTAATTTTAGTTTATAGGATATGTTTTAGAGGAGGCTTTCGTTTTTTAAGACAGTTTTTGGCTTTCAATTGTGTGATTTTTAGGATGGGATTTTTTTTGGCTTAGAATAGCCAAAAAATACTAGGATTATGTTAAGATATTAGATTTAAAGCATTACAAGTATATATGTTAAGGGTATTGAGAATATATAAAAGGTATATAAAAAGAAAAAAATATAAAAAATCATCATGGCATCACTGGAGACAGAATCCCATGGCCTGTTGGGGACGTTTGGGCTGGGCTTGTTTAGTCTGAGCTGAGGTTTCCCAGGAATTCCAGGCTGGATGCTGGTGGCGCACCACCCAATGTGGCAGGGACAGCCCCCTGCCCTGGGGTTGTGCTCCAGGATGGAAAAAACTGTGCCTTGGGAAAAGAAGTGATGTCAGGGGGGTGGATGCACATCATCCCTGTCCCTCCACATGCTGGATGCTCACCAGGTGGGGGTCAAGAGGATGGGGCCAGAATTTTCAGTGAAAGGGTGAGGAGTGATGTGGACATGATTTTTTGAACCTGAGAGAGTTTTCAGCCTGACAGTGGCCGATCTGTTCCCAAGGGAAAATCTTTTGGGAACTTTCTCTTCCAAGGACCCTTTTTTGAAAACAGGTTCTGGTTCTCAGAACAATGTCACACACATGTTCTGAATGTGATTTTCTCTTGTTCCAACAATGGGACCAGAGAGGTGCTTCCTTAGGCCAAAGTTGACCTGAATGGGAACACCTTATAAAAAGGGTTGCAAACCCCAAAGTAAATGCTTCTACCTCATTGGGATCAAACCTCACCGTTGTGATTTGAATCCACTCTTCTATTTCATGTCTACTAAGGACAGAACGATGGCCATGAACTGAACCACAAGAGGTTCCACCCCAACAGGGGGAAGAATTTCTTTACTCTGTGGGTGGCAGAGCTCTGGATCAGCCGCCCAGAGAGGACAAGGAGTTTTCCTCTCTGGAGACATTCCAAACCCACCTGGATGTGTTCCTGTGTCACCTGCTCCAGGTGACCCTGCCCTGGCAACAGGGACAATCTCCAGAGGTGCTTTCCAACTCCAACAATTCCATGATTCAATGCCTCTCTGATTCTATGGAGCTGCTTAAATGCTCTAATTAGATCCACCAGTATCCCACCAGGATGGAGAGGAGCCTCCTACAGCTGAAAGCCTGCCAGCCTAAATCCTGAGAGCAGAGTGGATCTGTTGGAATACAGAGCTCCACATGGATGAATTCTCCTCCCCCAGTGCCTGGGCACAGCAGCTGTCACATATCTTGATAGTACAAGGTACCTCAAGGGCTCCCCATTCCAATTTACTGGCTTGTATAGCACAAAGAATCCTCTCCTTAGGAGACTTCACATCAAGGGAAAAAGAAAAAAAACACCAGCAAAGAAACTCAAGTTCACCCTGGATCCTGAAAAGTCCTCCAGTGTGTCAGATGTTCTGAACCCAGAGAGTACAGAGGCTCTTTGATGAAAATTCAGGCAAGTTACACACAAAGAAAAATGGTATTTCCCAAAAGAGCCGGCACAAAAGATGTATTAAGTGATAATTTCATTCTCAAATGGTTTTCAAACAACAACTGGTAGCACTTAAATCAACATTTTGCACATGATTAAATCCTAAGGACAACTAATTATTTCTGGCATTTCTTTAAAACTTCTCTATCAGCCAAGCTGATGTTGGAAAGCTTCTGCTGTGCTTTCACTGCAGTTAACTTTCAAAATACTTCTTCAATGAAATCATCACGCTGCTCATGGCAAGAGAAATTTATCTGTGGCCTGAATAAGACTCTGTGTTCCACTTCAGCATGCCTGAAGAAGATGGATTACCTACAGTAAATGTCATTATTCCAAGCTACGTTTGTGCAGTCCCACCCCTGGGCACAGCAGAGCCCCATGGGTGAGTGTATTCCAAGATCAGTGGCAAATCCATGGATTTAAATGTTGTTTAAGCAGTACCCAGAGCCTCATGAGAGCATTTCCACAGAGTGGATTTCTCCCTAAATGCATGACATGAACTGCACTCCTTGTGGTAGAATTGCTCATGTCTAATTTGATAAAATATAGAAAGAACAATAAACAGCAAAGTAACAGCGTGGCATATGCAGCCTCCAGATTTATACCACAGGGTGAATCTTTTGGCCTGACCCAGGAGCAATAAATAGCAGGAAACAGGATTGTTACATTCAGGTGAAAGATTGACTGTAGGGCAGCACAAAAGGTCTCCTTAGATTTATGTACCTGGAAGGAAAAGAATTAATGCACTTAAAGAAACTCAATTTGATACCACCTGTGACAACCTGTATTATAATGTGTAACAACAGCCAGGTAAATGACAGCTTTAATTTATAATTTATAATTTTCTTGCTTTATTTAATTTAAGGTAAGCCCCCAGGCTGTATTTTGTGGTGCTAGGCAGCAGGCTTTAGCTTGAAAAATAGTTATTGTCAAAGAAAAGTGCAGGACACTGAAAATAACCCTTTAATTTCAATCTAATGGCATTTCTTTGGTATTCATAGGAATGCCAGCTCTGAGACTTTAAATTCTGGAATTTAATGTAGGGCAATTACAGCCAAAGTATATCTGAGGAAAGTCCTAGCAGAGGAGGCACATTCCTTCTCTGAGTGGGGTGCTTAACTGGGGATGTCTAAGAGGTTCAATATGCTCCCAAAATTTTACACCCTCTTCCAAAGAACAGAATATATGGCCAGGAAGCACTGACACAGGGAGAAGGGAGAGCTGGACAGCAAAAAAATTACAATGTTAACTTCCTCTACCTGACCACTATTTGGTGGGATCTCATTCCCTGCTCTGTATCCTGAATTATTAAGATCCAGGTGCCCACGTGGGAGGACAATTACAGAGGATACCCTGGAGATCCTCAGGACAGCACCTGAACAGCTCTGTAATGTGAGGTCTTATTTTAGACTCCTCTGGGACAACTCAGATTTTAAAATGGGTCTAAACAGAGCAGGCACAGTTTTACTAAAACTAAGATGCATCTCCAAGCGCTCCAGGTAATGCTTGAGGTAATATGTAACATAAAAAGCATTTTAAGAACTGAGAAAATATCATTTAATAATATCATTTAAGGAAATAACTTTGTGGACTGCAAAAGAGAAGAGTGGGGAAGGCTTCTGCAGAAAAGGTAGTGCAAAGTAACTTACAGAAAGGCAGGGAAGCACAATCTGATGCACACTTTGTTTCCCCTAAAACTGGCAGATATAACACATTTCAACTCCCAGAGTCTAATAACATGACATATTACATACACACATTTAGAAATGCCACAACATTATTTATCTTTGTTGATTGGCAGTGTTAGTTCTCTATTAGAACTATTATTTTTTCAGGCATGAGTTAGGCCCTATAAAAGAAAACTTCTCTGATGAAATGAACAGTGGTTTTAAATTACAATTATTTTTTTATATATTTTTGTGTATAGTATGAGTATGCAGTATTTTTTGTTCTTCTGCTAATCTTTTTTTTTGTAGTCTGTAAGTGAATTTTTTTTCTTTTTCAGCAAGTCGTGCCTTAGGAACTTCAGCAAAGCATGAATTTTCCTTGTCTCCACTTAGGAACTCTGCACTGATCTTTCAATAGGGAAGGCTGTAAAAAAATTCCAGATTAATAAACAAACACCTTCCACTGCCCCAGGCTGCCCCAAGCCCCAGTGTCCAACCTGGCCTTGGGCACTGCCAGGGATGCAGGGGAAGTCCCAACTGCTCTGGGAATTCCATCCCAGCCCTTGCCAACCCTGCCCAAGATCCCATCTCTCCCAATCCTCTGGCAGTGGGAAGCCTTTCCCTGTGTCCTGGCTCTCCAGTTCCTGATGAAGGGTCCCTCTCCACACGCACAAGCATTTTATGAGGAGAGTGCAGACACCTCTGAAGGAAATGCAGACACCTCTGTCCACAAAGGGGAACTCTGGCAGCTGAAACCGCAGCCACCTCCTGCTACTGAGTGTGCAGGGAGCCACAGCATCACCCTGAGTGCTACAGTGCCTGCACATACTGCCAGGAAATAGCAGAAAGAAGGAGAAAATAGAGAATTATGGAATGTCTTGATTTGGAAGGGACCCCCAGGGATCAGCCAGTCCAACTGCCCAGAGCCCCCACAGCCCCAGCCTGGGCACCCCTGGCAGCGCTGCCCAAACGCTCCTGGAGCTCTGGCAGCCTCGGGGCCGTGCCCATTCCCTGGGGAGCCTGGGCAGTGCCAGCACCTCTGGGGGAAGAACCTTGCCCTCAAATCCATCCCAAATTCCCTTTGGAACCTCCCTGATGGGACACACTCCCCATGGACAATGGACAGGCACAGGACACGTCTCCATCCCATTCGTTCTCAGGGAATTGCTGATGGGATTTGGTGACTGGGGATCATCTCCTTCAAACCCTATTTTTGGGCAATTCTGGGCTTGGGAACCCACAGGAAATGGAATTTTCTGTGTTTCTGTTCATTGCCTTTCTGCTCTCTCCTCCTCTCACTGGGATTTCTTTCCTCTCCTGGATCAAAACCTGATTGTCCCCAAACTTCCCCACTCGGGGCCACATCCCATCTCAGCCTGGAATATCTTGGAGCCATGGAATGTCCTGGGTGGGAATAAACGCCCAGGGATCCCCCAGTGCCCCCTGCCCTGCCCAGAGCCCCCACAGCCCCAGCCTGGGCACCCCTGGCAGCGCTGCCCAAACGCTCCTGGAGCTCTGGCAGCCTCGGGGCCGTGCCCATTCCCTGGGGAGCCTGGGCAGTGCCAGCACCTCTGGGGGAAGAGCCTTGCCCTCAAATCCAGCCTAAACCTCTCAGCAACAATTAACTCTAATTATCTACTCCAATGCACTTGAGGGAACTTACACTGAGGGAAACTGCGATGAGTTCTCTTACAGAAATGCCAGCACAAATACTTCAGAGGCTATTCCAGCAAGTAGGTAAGACTGATTTTGAATCAATACACCGTCTGTGATTATACCTTATATTTGTGCATTTGTTTAGCACAAAAAATAATTAAGAAGACACTGAAATAGATTTAAGACACCTGAACTTCTGAATAAGAAGCCTTACAAGAAGACTTATCTCTAATTCTTTGTAATTTCAGCTCACTGTTTATCTCAAATTTTTGCATATTCACTGGAAATTCTGATTTGACTTCCATCCTCACCACACAACAGAGGAGGTGTGATAAGCTGCCACACCACTTTGCCCTGCTTGTGGTGCTCATCACATCAGCACAGCAAGTGTGAACAGCAACCACGGAGCCCAGGGCTGAGATTTTCCTACCAACTGATCCTGGGAGATGAGATTAAAACACAGGTGCTTGTGACAGAGAGATGTGAAGCACAGGCTCCACTGCTGCATCACCAACAATTGTCAGCAATTGACTCTTCTGGACCTTTGCCCTTCAGCAACACCAGAGGAAAACTGTTTTGACAGTCAGGCATTTTAAACAGGAAAGCACTTATTTGGACAGTTTCCTTGAAAAAAAAGTAAAAAAAAAATCTTCATTGTGTTTTTTTCAGATGTCCCACATGGTGCTTCTAAGCTTGGGAAAGCCACCAATCAACATCCAAAAATTCACTGCAATACCTTTGCAGCCTAATTGATACAAGTGTCCTTTATAGTGACATTCCCATAAAAATGTCCTGAGACTACAGTTAATACACAGATGCTCTGTGACTACTGCCTGTTGAGCTGAGTAATTTCTTTTTTTGTTCTTTTCTACTCCCCTCCATATTTATGTTGTTTTTTCAGCATGAGTTCTTAAAGCCACCTCCACTTTTTGGCACTGTGATTACAGTAAATACAAAAGTAAAGATAAATAGTTCACTCCCTCTGTCATTACAAGATTTTACTTCCAATGTCTCCCTGTTTGGTTATCTTTGGAGCAAAAGGCAACTGCCCAAATTGCTGGATTTGACAACTTCCATGGGGTGTTAGATCACACACAGCACACCCTTGGATGGATCAATGGTGCTGCTCCAGGCTACAGCAAATCCCCATCTTATTAACTTTAATATGTGCTCTTTCACATGGTCTGCAAAGCAAATTCACATCCAAAAATTATCTGCAGTCAGAGCAAAGGTATTGCAGAAGCCCATGAGAAGCCTGTGCCTGCAGCACCATTTTAGACCCTCTGTAACACCTGAACACGGCTGGCAGGTCAAGGCAGGGCAACCTGGAGCCTTCTGGGATGGCAGCACTGGCCAGGTGGGATAACCTGAGGCACCTAAAATGGTGCCAAACACACAGATTTAGACAACTGAGCCACGCCCATCACAAAAACCCCTGCTCTGGAGCCACCACCTGCCTCATTACCTTGACCCATTAACCTGGTTGGGGTTACACTCCATCTTGATGGTGACCCTGGCTGGGGGCTGTGACAACCAGTCCTGCTGGGGGACACGTGGGCTCATCTTGGAGGTCTGCCCATATTCACTGGAGGAGGAGGCCGTCATCTCTGTCTTGGCGAGGTGGGGTGATCCGTAGGCGCACTCGAACAGGGACTGGTCTTCGCTCACCACCGATAACGCTTCCTGCAAACCAGGGAAAGGTCAGTGCAGCCACGGCACAGGGCACACATCACAATGTTCCCCAAGGAAAAAGGGCGTGTCCAGCTCACAGGGAGGTGAACGGCCTCATGCAGCAAGGAAAATGAAGGTTGGATGTTAGGAAAAAGTTTTTTATGGAAGGAGTTGTTGTTAGAGGACATGAAATAGAAGCGTGGACTCATGAAGAACAGTGAGGTTTTGATTTTAGATGAGGTTGGAAGCTTTTATTTTAGGGTTTTGCAGCCCTTTTTATGAGGTGTTCCCATACAGGTCAACGTGATTGGACAAAGGAAGCACCTCTCTGGTGCCATTGGTGGAACAAGAGAAAAACCCATTCAGAACATGTGTGTGACATTGTTCTGATAACCAAAACCTATTTACAAAAAACAGTCCCTGAAAGAGAAAGTTCCCAAAAGATTTTCCTCTGGGAACAGATCAGCCCGTGACGGGCTGAAAACTCTCTCAGGCTCAGAAAATCATGGCCACAAGGAGTGATAAAGTGCTGGCACCATCTGCCCAGGGAGGTGCTGGAGTCACCAGGCCTGGATGTGTTTAAAAAAAGATTGGCTCTCTGTGCCATATTTTAGTTGAGGTGTTAGGGCTGGGCAGGACTCGATCATCTTAAAGGTCTCCTCCAAGCTGGTGATTCTGTTCTGTTCTTTCCTGTTAGTTTTCAGGCACAGCACTGTTGTCATTGAAGGTGAGGACCCCTTGGGGACAGATGTTTTCAGCAAACAACAGGAGGAAAGGGGAACCTCTCCATGGGGAACCCCCCCAGGGCAGCTGAGCAGATGCACAAACCCAACCAAACACCTGGGAACAGCAGCCAGTAGCAGCTGGGAGGGAGGAGAGGGCAGGCCGGGCAGCAGAGCTCGGGTCTGGGGGGTCTCAGCAGTTCTGTAGAGGATGAGAACTGCTTGATGCAGCAAAAGTTGCTGCCCCTGAGAGGAGAAACCAAAAGCCAGGCCCTGCTGACCCTCTGACTGAGATCCTCCTTTTCTTCCAGTGGGACACAGGCCAAGTACTTTCTGGACCAGGAGCTGATACATATGGGCACAACTCCCAATCCAGGGACACCATGCCCACCAGCCACCTCCCTCTTTCTCATGGCAACTCTTCCTGGTAGAAATCCCACTCCAGAGCTGTGGGAAGGGCTTCCCACCCTCTTTATGGCAGGACTGAGGTTATGGGAATTGAGGGCAGAAGGGCCCATCAGGTCCCTCAGTGCCATCATCTCTGTCTGGAGGCCAGGCAGACACCAGAAGGAGGGACAGTGACCCTCTATCCCCACTGCCATGCATCCAGGCTGGCACAAATTCCTTCCCTAAACTATCTGGAGTTGAGCTTTGTGAGTGAGGCAGTGCCTGGGCCAGGCTCGGGATGGTGCTGTGGCTACCACATCCATCAGGAAGTGTGGGAAGAGCTGGAACTCCTGAAGGGACACAATCCACCTGGGATGAGGCTCCCCAGCCAGGAGAGCAGCTCTAGGCTGCCACACTCCTGCTGTCCTCCAGCAGTGCACAGGCTCGAGGGGCACCCTTGAGACTCTCCAAAAGCAGAATTCTGAGGAAATCCACCTTCTCCAGGGCTCACTTTGGATGGACAAGGTGCATAAGGGTGCAAATTCAAGCACTGGAAGGGGTTGCCCAGGGAAGTGTTGGAGTCCCCGTCCCTGGAGGTGTCTGAGGAGTGCCCAGACGTGACACGCAGTGACGAGGTGGGCATCGGGCACTGCTTGGGCTGGGAGGGCTTTTCCAGCCTCAGTGACTCTGTGACAGGACAGCAGCCCACTGTGTGACTCCATCCTGCCATGCTGGCCCTGTGGCACTGATGGAACAGCCCAGAAGCTCCTCCCTGCCATTGTGGGGACAATCCCCAGCCCTGGGCCGGCGAGGAGGCTCCGTGTGAGCCCAGGGGCTGACGGCAGCCGAGGCTGGGCCAGCTGGCCATGGCTGCGAGTGTGGGGGCCAGGGATCAGGGAGTGGGGGCAATCCTGAGCCAGACTTGGGGCAGGGAGCTCTGTGAGGCAGCGTGGGTGGGCTGTGCTCCTGCCAGATCTGCTGCTGACAGCCAGAAATGCGTGCTCCTGTCGGCAGAGGAGAAGGGAGAGAGAAAAGGGATGGGAGTTCCCCAGCTCTGGGAGGGTGGGTGGCTGTCTGCAGGCTCCCATCATCCCCGGCTGCTGGAAGAGGGCTTTGCCAAGCTCCAGCAGTCACATGCTGCCCTAAAAATCAGTTTTTGTTCATTTTAAGACCCATGGTGTAACTCTTGGAGATGCTCTACACAGGGGTAAGAGCTGGGCTTCATCCTTGTGGGTTTCTTTCAACCCTGGATATTCTACATGATTCTACACTCCTCCTTTTTATCCACCTCATTTGTGAGCCCTTGGGGTGCACTCTGCTGATATTCATAGTTTGCTCTGCAGCTGCAAAGGTGGGGACATCACTTCCAGCTTGTTACTGCTTGTGAATACTGAGATCACCCCTTAACCCAGGCTTGGGGAATGGGATCTCAGGCCCTTCAAGCACCTTGAGACTCCTGACTGAATTACTAACAGGAACACAGAGTTCAGGCAGTGATCTGCACCTTTTCACTGCTGACTTTCAGATGTCATCTGAGTGCAAAGATCACCACTAGGCTGCCACCAGTGACTTCTCAGTTACCACCCTTCCTTCTGTGTTCTGCACACTCTCCCACCACCCTGCACACAGCCACCTCTGCCTCTTTGGTTCTGTGAGACAAAAGGGATGCCACAGCAACACCTCTCCTCCTTTTTGTCATGCCTCTCATGCCAGAAACCTTTGCTGTTGGTGGCCTGAAGCTTTTCTGAAGAGACTTTTCTGAGAAAACTTGCAGACCAAGGAGGTGTGGGGGGAGATGGCCACTGGTCCCTGGCTCCCTAAGGATTCTTCCCTGGCTCCACTGAGAGACAGCAGGGAACTTGGACGTGCTTGGATAATAAAGTAGCAGAGATCATGTAACAAGAACTAAAGAAAGAAGATGTTACATTGGAAGGAAAATAAGAAGTTCTTGTCCAGCAGTTCATGAGATTTTTTCATGAAATAACTCCCCAAAATTAAAGATATATATATATACACATATACATATACATATACATACATATATATNCAAATGGGTGAGCAGCCAATGGTAGTGTGTGTATATATATGTATAAATATATATATATATATAAATATATATATATATGTGCACAAACACAACCTGGCCAGATAATCACAATGCAGCCCATGCCTGACACTACTGAATGCACAGCTCCCTTTTCCCAAATATGAGAAGAAAAACATTTAACAAAATGTTAATTTTGAAAGAGTTAGCTCCAGTAAATACACTAAAAGTGTGAGTTATACAGGAGAAAGCTGATACAAGTAAATAAATAAATAGTTGCAAATAAAACATTATTTTATTTTGTAATCCATTTACTAATGGACCTTTTCAAAACAACCATGAAGCACTATATAATGGATTTATTTCTCATCCTCCTCAACACAAGTGAAACAAAGCAAATTCTTCTGCTTCCTATTTAAAATGACTCCACCTAATATAAGTTAATTTATGGATATGTAGCATAAGTATAAATGTAAACAACAACAAGAAAAAAGGGATTTCTATTTATTGACATTACTAATGACAACAAACACTGCTTGAACTGTGAGTGCCCATTATGTTGCCTGAAGAGGGAAAGTGCAAACATTTACACTTCCTGAGAAGCGTAGTAAATGCTGGAAATACGAACCAAATAACCTAGGGCTGTGTGAATATCTACAACTATGGATACAAAACAAGAGAAACATAAATAAGCCCATGAGACAGACACTCAAACTTCACGTTTCACAGGAAAACTCATGGAGAAAGCAAGCCCAGCCTGAGTTTAGCTGTGGTTTAACAGCACTCCATCCTGCTGGTTATCAGCTAGTGCTCGCTGACAGGTCTGGGAAGGCTCTGGGGGAATAACTGAGCTCCTGCCAGCTTTGTGTGCTGTGGGTCGAGCCCTTTGTGGAGGCTCATTAATGTGCACTCCACAACAGGGAGAGCCTCTGGCCGGATTCACCCTGCCTGCTCTTGGCTGGCCTGTCTGGAAGGACAGCGGGACATGGATCTCCCCTCCCCGGGTGACAAAAGGCCATCGAAGCCTTTGCAAGATGCTGAGGAGTCAGCACAACCAAAGAATGTGGCCCATGCTGGAATCGGCCTCATGTCCTCTTCAACCTCTTCTTCCTCTCGGTGATCTTACATCAGAGAATCAAAGAATGGTTTGGGTAGGAAGGGAACTAAAAGTTCTCCTTGTTCCCAGCCCAGGCATGGCAGGGACCCCTGCCAGTGTCCCAGGTGCTCCCAGCCCCAATGTCCAAGCTGGCCTTGGGCACTGCCAGGGATGCAGGGGCAGCCCCAGCTGCTCTGGCAATTCCATGGCAGCCCCTGCCCACCCTGCCAGGGAACAATTCCTGCCCAAGATCCCAGCCAGCCCTGCCCTCTGCCACTGGCAGCCATTCCCTGGCTCCTGGCCCTGCAGCCCTTGTCCCCAGTCTCTCTCCAAGCTCTCCTGGAGCCCCTTTGGGCTCTACAATGGGCTCTGAACTCTCCCTGGAGCTTCTCTTCTCCAGGTGAACGTTCCCAGCTCGCCCAACCAGGCTCCAGCCCTGGGATCAACTCAGACCACTCAAAAGGTGAGGATTTCTGGCCTGGGCTTTTCTGAATCCACTGACTTTGCAAGACCCAGAGATGCTGAACAACCAGAACTCAACCAACCTGACAGAACCAGCCCTGCAGCTTATCCTGGGGATGGGAAAAGCACAGAAACAGCAGCCAGCAGTAGGGAGAATTTCTCACTTATGCAGGGATGTCTGATAATGGGCATAACTTGGTGTTCCCAAACCGTGAGCTGTGAAAGGAAGGCCCCGACAGCAAACTGCTGTCCTGAAACAGCTGACAGAAAGCAGTGTGGGTTATTCCTTTCCTAAACATAGGGACTTAAAAAAATCTGTTTTTTATTATAATTGCAAATGCAAGCTCCTGGACCAAATCTAATATAAAAATTGTCAGAACTCCCCATCAAGAAAAAATAGCGGAATGGTCTGGCCACATAGAAATGTAAACAAAGCTATTAATACTGACAATGTTTGGCAAGGTTTTATTACATATGGATGCCAGTTCTATTCCTAGTAAATGCTTTTCATTACTCATTTACATGTTAATCTCTTTTTCTCATCCATATTAATGCTGTCTTTGGAGCAGTTTGGCAACATCAAGCCATAAGTGGGAAAAAGAAATGTAAACATTAATAATTATTACAAAATAGATGCATTACAGGCTTTCAGTTTTGCAAAGGTTTGTACCTTTTTGACAATAATTTTGGCAATGAAGGAATCATCTTCCTGGATTTCACATGATGCAACATATTCTCATGACATCTCAGAAATGAAGCCTTTAATTTCTAGTAATTAATGTCTGAAGTAAAGGGATATGAAGAAAAGAACACATGGAGCTTAAAGGAGAAGGTGGGAAGGGCCTTTCATGCAAGTCTGTGAAGCAGAGCTGTTGGTAATTGAGGTCAATACTGAACACGAATTCTCTTTATTTCATCTTCCTTTCTCCACATATTTCCTCCCATGACATCACAGGAAAAAAAATAATAAAAAAAACAACCCACAAAACCCAAACAAATCCATGTTCCTTCATTATATTCCTTTTATATTTTAATTACTTGGACTATGCCAAACCTGGCTTCTCCCTTGGACTTTCTGTACTAATGATAAAAGAACAAAACGATTTCTCTATCTGGTTTTGACTTACACTTCACTGATAAGTTTAAAAAAAGAAAAAGAATAACAGACTGACAAATCTGTAGAACAATAGGTACAGCAACGCCTTTAAAGTAGGCATAAAGTCATTAGGACAAAGGTGTTTACTTAATCAAATGCAAGATTACTTGGCCTAGAAACATGAAGTTACAGGAAATGTGATTGAAGTAGTTCCCATCATGAGAAGCACATGCAAGCTGCTCTCTCCTTTAAATGCAATGTCAGGAACTAAGGACAAAGACTTTTTTTTTTTTCCCCTGAAGTTTGGTCAAACTGAAGAAATGGCTACACGAGACAATAAGGTGCATGGTTATGCAGCAGAATTTACTTGGGATGAGGGATATTGGGGAATAAACACAGCAGCTGGATTTTAAAGGACTTTGGAGGCCACTTCAATCCAGGGGTTAGAATGGACAGTGGTTAGAAACTGTGAACTGGGATTTTTTGGGGGGATTTTTTGTTTTTTTTTTTTCATGAGCAATGGTTTTAAACTGAAGGAGGGCAGGTTTATATTACATTTTAGGAAGAAATCCTTGGCTGTGAAGGTGGTGAGGCCCTGGCACAGATTGCCCAGATAAATTGTGGATTCTCCATCCCTGGAAGTATCCAAGGCCAGGTTGGGACAGGGTTGGGCAAGAACTGCACCCAAGGAGGAGGAGGATGAATGAGAGGACACAAACACAGCAAAACCCCTCATTGTACATTGAGATGCTACAGAAATAAAATGCATTTTTTACTTCTTCAGACAGCATTCCCAGACTCCCAAAAGGACCTGTTACCCTTGGCTCACAACAACACTGCAATAAAGAACTTTTAATTAACTTTGCCATATGCATTGCATTTATACAGCCTTTTTTTTTTTGACACCAGTTTTATAGTATTTCTCCTCATCGATGTAAACACATTATACTTTCCTAATCTGATTTTATGATAATGCATAGATAAGCATAAGCTTTGACCTCCCCACAGCCACACTCCATTCAGGCATGGGCTGTTTCTTATCACTTCTCAGATGTCTACAGTTGGTCAGAAAAACCTCTCTGGTCTAAAAAGAATTCTGACATCCTGCAACTTATTTTCATTCTAAATTAGACCAAAAGCTGTTATACAAAAACTTTCACCAAACTCTTTATTATGGGGATTAATTGTAACACACCACCGTGTGTTTTGCAGATGTTAAAACTTTCTAATAAACAGTTGCATTTAGAGAGGACCTGCATTTTCTGACGGAAAATTGTTCTCATCAAGGCCATGCAATTAGTTCCTTAAGTGTTTCCATGCTTTAGTGCTCTCGGTATCCCTTGTATACCTGGTAACATTTGTTGCTGAAGGTTTGTAAATTGAATTACAGCTGCTACTGAAAGGAAGGACAGGTCAGAGTGAGGAGGAGAGTACACAAGGTTTGACCAAGTAATTCTTCTTGTTTGCAGCTCTCCTACCTGTCCTCCCTCAGACTGCATCTTCTGATGCTGCTCATCTGGAGTGAAAGGCTAATTTCAAACAGGCCAGGAATGTAATTTCCAGGCTGGAACAGAGAGCACAAGGGAGGCTGGACACCAGAACCTCCCCGAGCAGTGGGAACTCTTCCAGCCTGAGACTCTGCTCACGTCTGCAACAGGCACCACTGCACGAGGGAACAAGCTGGGCTTGAATTGCTTCAAGAGCCTAAAATTGCAGCCCTGCTCCAAAGCCAAGCCTTTGAGCCTTGGATTCATTGCATCCAGCAGCAACGGGGTGAAACAAAAGGCAAATGATTGATGTTTTAGCCTTGCTGTAGCTTATTAATCATGATGCTTGTACAAGTCTCTCCTGACCGCTTGCAGAAGAAGGACATTCAATATGGTGTGGGGAACATACTGGAAAAGGTTACTGCTTAAAATGCAGTCACCTGAGTCAGGAATTGCAACACACATCTGGAATATGTTTTCCTTCTAAATCTCTGAGTCTTGGATTCATTAGATCAGACAGAAACCCACATATTATATTCATGAGGAGAGTTCAGGAACAACGAAAAGCCTTGGCAAGTACAAGATAGGAAAGACAGATGTTGTCCTCACCTCCACCCATGAGAATCTGATTGCCAGCTCAGCCAACATCCTCCACTCCCTTTCAGGGAGCACTTGGAGACTCCGTGTTAATCCAAACACAAGCCTGGTGCTGCCACTTATCAGCTCTCCTCACCTCTTGCTGAGAAAAATACAAGGATGTTTGGAGCCCCACTTGAAAAAAGGAATAATCAAGCATCCATCAAACTGATGTTATGAAATTGCAGGCTGGATTCATTTCTGGGAAGCAGCAGCAGATGTTTGAGGCCTGATCCTGCAGCCCTCTTTACGTAACTCTGACTTCACCACTAACGTGAGCAGAGGCCTCACGGCTAAGCCCAAAGGCTTCGTATTTTGTGTCTTAATGAACAAATTCTGAAATACTATAAATTCAAATGCAGACCCTGGTGCCTTATCCCAATTTCTAATAAACTGTCATTCCTGAAATGTCAGCAAACCTTGATGTAATATCTGCAGCGTGAGCCATTTAACTCTGCGTCTGCAAGTGCTTCAGAAAATAAAAAATCACCATTCTGTTATTGCAAGTGGTGAAACTTTGGTCAGAATTTCTAAAAATCGGTCTTAGAAAACGTATCTCTCTCATGCCAAGCTGTGTGCTGTGTTTGGGACTACCCTGCATTTCACACATTAGAATTATCACATTGAGTACAGCGATTTCCAGAGCAGGCAATAGCACCTGATTTAAAGAGTTGCCATTTCACAATCAATTATTTCACCTGCAGTTTTTATCTGTCAGCAAATGAACAGTCTAACACCAAGCCAAGATTTAATAAATGGAAGTAGGAAACACTTTTAAAGATGCAACAGAGATGAAAACTTCCACCCTGCACTTATTTCAATCTTCTCAACACCCGAGTGGGCTCCAAGCTGCTTGGAAGCAGCTCTGCCCATGCACAAGCACCAGAGAAACTGCACCAGGCTCCTGAGTGAAAGTGGACCTCAAAAACCTCCTCCTGCAAAAGCAAAGTGCTGGAAAAATTACTTAAACACTGAGACAACACTAGGCTTTATCAGCTGCACCATGAGCTGAACGAAGAGGGTGCAGGGCTGGAGCAGCACAATGATCAGAATACATATTCCTGAATGATTATGTCAACCTTAAATCACCAGGGCTGGAAACAATGCAAAAATATCCTGCAGATTGTATATGGCATACAATATATTGCATTTTTAAAGAAACTGTAGCTTTGTATGCTTATTTTAGCACTTCCATCCATGTAAAGAGCTCGAGCAGAGAAATTTGAATGACTTTTTTTTTCAGTCAATACAATAGATTTTTCTTCCTTTTCATCTTGTGAGTATTGTCAATTATAAACTTTGAAAGCCTGAAGTTCTGTGCTCCTTCATGCTTGGCTGTTAACTTCTAGGCCTTCAAAATACCTAGAAAACTGGGAAAACCTGGATGTAGAACTCTTTAATTTCTGTCTCAGCCCAAGGCTAGCCTGCTGCTGCTACTTTGCTTTTCAAGTGCAAGACTGTTATCAGTCCGAAAGTGCCGCCAATATTCTACTTTTGTTTAAAAATACAAACTTCTTGAGTGTTTTTTCAGCAACCTTTCCAGCAAAAACTTGTTTTGCAAAGCAGGTTGCAGGTTTGTAAAGTTGCCCAGAGCCCAACAGGAAGGGAACTGAGGCTGCACAAAACACCTGTGAGGAGTTAACAGATCCAAATGATATTGGGGAAGAACCTTGGGAAAGAGTCTTGGGACCAAAACCCAAGAACCTTGGGACCAAAACAGTGCCCAGAACAAGGCACTGATGCCATTCTAGACCATCAGTCTTATCCACTTTTTTATTCCTGTTAAAATCCTTTGCATATTGGCCAGACCCTGTAGTTCGACTGGTGTTTCTTCAAGAATTGCTGTGTGTTAATCAGATGTATTCTCTGACCAGAATTAAAGCCTTTCCTTGTACAACTCACTAATTACCCTCAATAAAGTTTGGAAACTTTACTGAGAAAATTTTTGGCATGATTTTTTTAGCTTTATTCAAAAGATCTGTCCAGAGTTATGGTAACATTTGCAACTCTCTTCCCTACCATCCAAGAAAAATGGTAAGATCACACATTACATTTATAATTTGTTCTCCTACATTTAGTATTTGTTCACTGTGATGGGTTGACCCACCACAGAAATATTTTATATATAATTACACACTCCTATTTTATATACGTAACACATATATATGTACACATATTTATATACACACACTTTTAAGTATATGTACACAAGGACATTTTTAAAGAATCCCACTCTCAATCTCTAAGCTAACTTAAAGTAAAAATAACTCAGCCATTAAAATACCTTTCCCTAAAGCACAGCACGTACCAAGGACAAGCTCACCAGCAAAGTGATCAGAAATGCATGGGAAGGAATGAAGAGATCTTTACAGGCACTACATTGAGGAAACCCGAAAAAAATACATCCAAACGAGTTTCCTTTCCAGTGAAGCTTCGTTTTTTTTAGGAATGCCTGAGAGCATTAGGGAAATAACACTTGGATGGAGGCCAGGAGCTGAGCTCCTCGGTGACCCATGGCTTCCCTGCAGGGTCCGTGCCTGGTGCTTGTGCACGTGCACACACGAGGGTGAGCGTGGCTGTGTCACCCACGGGGTCACTCATCTTCCTGCTGGAAACCCTGCACTTAGCTTCAGATGTCCCCTACCCCAAGGAAATCACAGGAAAACAAAAGGGAGTCTCTGCTGGGTGTGTCACCAAGTCCAAGCAGCTGGCAAATCTCAGGTGGTTCCCTGTGTTCACCTTTCCATGCATTTAAAACTCTCACTTTGCTATTTAGAGAGCGCTGACCACATGCAACTCTTGTGGATCTCCTTGCTTGGAAGATTCTGCAAATGCTGCTCAAGCCATCTTTATTTGTATGGTCGTTTTCATTCACTTCCAAGTGTATTTTGTCTTGATGTAATTCTTCCCTGGGAGGGTGGGCAGGCCCTGGCACAGGGTGCACAGAGCAGCTGGGGCTGCCCCTGCATCCCTGGCAGTGCCCAAGGCCAGCTTGGACATTGGGGCTTGGAGCAACCTGGGACACTGGCAGGGGTCCCTGCCATGGCAGTGGGTGGAAAAAAGGTGATTTTTAAGTTTCTTTCCAACCCAAACCATTCCATGATTCTATCATTCTGTGCATTTTACTGACATTTCCACATCTTCTGGAATTAAACCACAAATTTATATTACTTTTTAGAAATTTACTCAACAGTGCCCTCCATTTTTGCACAGCATTGGAGCAGAAAATATTTTGCTTACATTATTATCCCTTCCTTCTCAGACACCTTTTACTCTGGAGCTCCACTGGATATATCCATATGTAATATTGCATGCCTCTCATGGTATTCCCCATTTCAGGAGCATATGGAATATTGCTCAGATGGGTAATCCTTCTAAATTCTGAATGAACTTTCCAAATATGCCCACTGTGTATGTAAAATATGACTTCCTGTCATGATAACCTTTGCAGTGTATAGCCCAGCATACTTTCCTATAATTGTTTATAATGAATATCTTGATTCATACTTCTGTACACATTATTTTAGTCATCTGCCACAAGACATGACTAATGAAATTAAGAAGGGGTTGAATGTCACAGCATTAAGTCATTTCTTCTCGTGCAAAGACTCACACAAGAGAGGATTTACTGAAACAGGAATAAAGTGAAGTGCCTGCTTTTCTTCAAGGATATTTAACCTGCTCTGCTGAACTAGTGTAAAATAAGGATATTGTTGTTTTTGCTCAAATATTAACTACAATCAGTCCAAGAGATTGGTATTGATTCAGATATATTGCACATAGCAAAGCAGCCAAACCCATGGATCAGAAGAAAATGTTGTTTCATACCTAGGGCAGACAAAGTGAACATTCTTTGCTTGTCCCCAAATAAATCAAAACAGAGCCACCCCGAAAAGAAACTCTCACATACACACAAAACAAATTGCTTTGTGACAATATAAAAAAAAATCTAATCTCAATTACACCTGTGCTTTTGCTTTGAAACTAAGCTCTTATTACTTTATTTAAGCAATGTCTTTCTAAATAAAATCTTCAAAATCACAAAATAGAAACAATTACTTCAGAAAATTTTCAACTGTTTCATTATTTTTCCATTTCTTTTAGAGATCTGCCTCAAAAATTTAACCTTTATCTTCCAACTCAAAGCATTTTATGACTGTAGGAGCTTGTGGCTCTCTGCTGAATCTTATACAGCAGAAACAGGCTGTGGCCCATTTTTAATTTTATATGTGAGGAAGAAAAGGAAAATGCACCTGGCAATATCTTTGATGTGGTGGCAAGAAAAATCCTGCAGCTTTTCCCTATGGCAATATTTCTTCCAAACTTGTGATTACCAAAGTTATCAGTCAAAAACCAGGCCCTGCAGCTCTGACATTGACTGGTTTTTGCAACAGCACCAACATCAGCTCCAAAAAGACAAAAAAAAGATCAACTGCTGCCATTGATGAAAAGTGAACTGAGAATGCCAATGCAAACAAAGAGAATCTCCTGTCCAGAACTGTGAAATCTGCATTTACCACAGCAATAGAAACCTTTAAGATGGTTTTCCCCACACCTCACTAACAAGTGTTAAATACACAGTGCTACAAGAAATGAAGCTGGGTGGATGCAAAGCTTAAGATACGCTAAAAAAAATATTTGTATTTGCTTTTTTTTCAGGCTGTATTGAAAAAATGACCCCAAAAATGTCTTTCCACACTGTAATCCAGGCCTTCCAACATCCAGGAGAGGTAGAGAGGTATGCAGGCTCTTTCTCTTTTATTGTTTCCCCAAACAAACCCATTTCCTACAAGCTGTTCCCATATCTTTCGTGCCACGTCCAGCTTCCCAGAAAAACAGCAGGAAAACAAAGTGTGAACTCCAAACAACCCATTTCCCCAGAACAATGTGCCACACTAAGGAGAGAGAGAGATAAAGGGGAGGAGGGCTGGGGGAAAGGCAGGGAAGAGCAGGAGGGAGGCAGAGGAGCTGTTGTGATGCTGCCAAGGGACCTAGAGAAAAAAAGGAAGGAGGAACTTTTAGAAGTCACAGAGGGGAAGAGCTGTGAGTTGTGTAACTGTAAATATGCAACAGGCAGGTTGCCAACTATTTCAAAGGATTTGAGGTTTCAAAATCGTCGAGGAGGCTTAACTGATTTGCACTCTGGGTCTGGAGCTTCCAGGAGCACCTTTGCATGTCTGAGAGCCAGAAATTACCCCATCTTTTTATAGACTCCTCAAGCCATACTTGGTCAGCATTTCAAGCTGAATCAGTAAGGAATGTAAACAGACACCATTTATGCCTCTCTGCAACCTAATAAAAGGAAAGTATGGACTAAATAAAGCAAAATGATAGATGTTGTTCGGTAAGAAGGGAAAACCAGATGAGCTTGTTCATTTAGTTCCTGGCTGACCTGAGCAATCTCCAATGCTCCTGCTGCTCAGTACACCAAGAAAACCCGTGCACTGAGCTCCCACAGGAATAAAAACCACTCACTGAGACACATGTGATAAAAGAAAATGATAAATGTTACCGAGACATTTTAAAATCCCATTTCTGTATTTGAAGGAATAAAAGAAAGGAAGGAACAAATCATTTCAGCCTTTCTGTCCATGAAGATTATCCAAGTAAGAAAAAAAACTAGTGTAGAATCAACACAATTGGAATGCTCTTCCCCAGACTGAGACCTGGGCTGATCCCCTAGCCTTGGAAGCAGGAAAGGGGAAATTCTCCCCCTGTGCCCTGCTGAGGTGAGCCCCCACCTGCAGAGCTGCCCCAGCCCTGGGAGCAGCCCAGGGAGGAGCTGGAGCTGCTGGAGAGAGCCCAGAGGAAGTCATGAAGTTGATCCCAAGGCTGGAGCCCCTTTGCTCTGGAGCCAGGCTGGGAGAGCTGGAGGTGTTCTGCTGGAGAGGAGAAGCTCCAGGGAGAGCTCAGAGCCCCTGGCAGGGCCTAAAGGGGCTCCAGGAGAGCTGCAGAGGGACTTTTGATGAGCAAATGTAGTGATAGGACAAGGAGGAATGGCTTTAAACTCAAAAGAGGTAAAGTTAGGTTAGACTGGGCAGGAATTGTTCCCTGGCAGGGTGGGCAGGGGCTGCCATGGAATTGCCAGAGCAGCTGGGGCTGCCCCTGCATCCCTGGCAGTGCCCAAGGCCAGCTTGGACATTGGGGCTGGGAGCACCTGGGACACTGGCAGGGGTCCCTGACATGCCTGGGGTTTGTAACTGGGTGATCTTTAGGGTTCCTTCTACCCCAAACTTTTCTACAAATCTGTGAAATCAAGAATCTGACCAGCTTTGAAATCTTTGGGTAGGGAGACAAAGCTTCTGTAATGAAAGAGAAAAATGTGATTCCTTTCTTTTTTTTTTTCTGTTGATAAAAGATGCAAACTCACAGATGTTGCAGTCAGTGCAATGGGAACCCAAACACAACCACTTTTCAGTGAGACCTGGCATGACCATGAAAGGTGCACTCTGCAGAGAGGGAGATGTGGGGCAAGACTCATGTCACAATGTGCTGACTTCCTACTGTGCACTTTTACCCAAACTCCTGTAATTGTGCAGCAAAAAAAGACCTTTCCAGTGCCTCAAAAGTATTTACTAACAAATTTTTTGCAAGAAATGAATGGTCTCTGCTGTCTTGGGCACAGAACTGAAGCAAAGGATGAGACAGACCTTGTTAAAAAATGCTTACAGCTAACACAGAAGAGACATAAGCTGAGGAAAATAGATACAAAGCACAAGCTGAATGCAAAGTGTGAGCAGAGTGCCTCTCACAGCTGTGCCAGAGGTTATTTTTTCAATTGGAATGACCAGAAAATAATAAATAATGAAAAGCTACTGCGCATGACAGGAAGTGGAATGAAGGTAAAGAGAAAAGTCTGATGAAAGGGGAAGGGAAAACAAAGCTTAGGGTTGGAAGGGATCTTAAAGATCATGTAATTCCAACCCCTGCCACAGGCAGGGACACCTTCCACTATCCCAGGGTGCTCCAAACTCTGTCCAACCTGGCCTTGGACATTTCCAGGGATGGGGAATTCACAGCTTCTCTGGGCAAACTTGACATGACAGCAGGAAGGAGGGCTTTTTGTGTTTTATTTTCCCTCTGAGAGTTTGGCAGCCTGAAGATTGGACTTTGACCAAGAAAAGTCTTATTCTTTTATGAATACATCATTCAGCTCACCTGGAACACATGCAGGGAATGAGGCTTTTGTATTTGGGGGTGATTGATACATTGACAAGGCAAGGAGTTAATTCTGATGCACGTGGAGGTGTCCAACCTTGGATATCAGAGAATCCCAGCCTGGTTTGGGTTGAAAAGGACCTTAAAGATCAACTAATTCCAACTCCCTGCCATGGCAGGGACCCCTGCCAGTGTCCCAGGTGCTCCCAGCCCCAATGTCCAAGCTGGCCTTGGGCACTGCCAGGGATGCAGGGGCAGCCCCAGCTGCTCTTGGCAATTCCATGGCAGCCCCTGCCCACCCTGCCAGGGAACAATTCCTGCCCAAGATCCCATCAATTCCTGCCCAAGATCCCATCTAACCTCCCTGTCTGTCTGCTTGAAGCCATTCCCCCTTGTCCTGTCACTCTAGGCCTTAGTAGTGCCCCTCTCCATCTTGTTGGTATCCATGTCTGAACTCAGCATCTGTTCAAAGCATCAGTTTCTCAAGAGAGCATAAATGTAAATTACAAATAATTGTAAATTTTCAACCAGCCCAACACAGATTGTTGAGGTTTTCACACCAATTTTTACCAAAACAATTAGCAAAACTGATTTTGCTCCATCAGAGTCAGCAGAAACACTTAACTGATTTTATCAGGAGAACTCTGAATCTTCAGAACATCTTTTAAATATATAAAAGCTTTCCTATAAGATACTTCCAGTGAGACTTAAATCTAAAACAGATCTTTAGAAACCAACTTTTTTGTAAGAATATAGAAAACAGATCTAAAGCTTCAGTAAAATTTTTTGCTTCCTCATGTTGAGTATTTCATCACTGACCAGGCATGTTTTAAAGCTGTTTATGACCCTCTGAAAGATCATTTTTCAGACACAACTGTGGAGAAAACATTTGCTAAAAACATTTAAAATTCCTGCCACATCTTATATTTTACTTTTTCTACAGATAGGTTTTGTAAGCTGAGTACATTAAATATTATATTGGTGACATGTAAGAAGAGCATTTTCAAGTCAGTTATTTGAAACATTCTTATTTATTTCAAAGTCCAGAACTCCTGATTCTGTATTTCTAGGAACACCTCTCTGGATCTTTTTCTAAGTTTGACAGAATTTTTGAAATGTCAGTGAAATCATTAATCCTTGCAACAAAAACCACACTGCTTATTTTAATACTTGGTAGCTGAAAGATCTGAATTCCAAATTTATCTTTTATATGAGCACTTCTATTGCCATAAATAAAACTATTTGCAAATAAGAGAGCCAAGAGCATCTAATTAATAGATATTTCTCAAAGTACCAGAGCAACTTCAGCATTAACTGAGCTTGGTGGCAGCCCATGCAATTTTAGCAGCTGAGCAGAATAATGTCACATTTCAAGCCAGATGAAAAGCTCTTAAAGGCTATTAATGAAAATTCTATAGGAAATATAAAAGCTCAGAAAATCACAATGAAAGTGTCTCAGATAGGAATGTGAAAATTAACCAGCTGTTTCTGAAAATACTGAGTTATTTTTTCACATCACAGTGAGGATCTGCGGCTGTAACTGAATATTCTCCCTCCCAATCCTCTGCCAGAGTCAGCACCTATCACATGGAATAAAAAACCCAAACATCCCATCCAGCAACAACAGGAGTGAACAAGAGGCTGCTGAGGATACATTTGGGATGTTTTCCCCCCTTATTTTCATTATTCAGAGGGAAAGATTTTCCCACATGAGCAAGCTACTGTTAGAAACATTTCAACAAGACTTGAATTTGATGAGTTAGGTGAAGTGAGCTTCTGCTGGAAAGAGGTGCAAGATGGTTCTGTGAAGATCACAAAATTATGGAATGATTTAGGATGGAAGGGACCTCAAAGATCATTTAATTCCCAGCCCAGGCATGGCAGGGACCCCTGCCAGTGTCCCAGGTGCTCCCAGCCCCAATGTCCAAGCTGGCCTTGGGCACTGCCAGGGATGCAGGGGCAGCCCCAGCTGCTCTGGCAATTCCATGGCAGCCCCTGCCCACCCTGCCAGGGAACAATTCCTGCCCAAGATCCCAGCCAGCCCTGCCCTCTGCCACTGGCAGCCATTCCCTGGCTCCTGGCCCTGCAGCCCTTGGCAATTGTCTCTCTCCAAGAGAGACAAGCAGTGAAAAACCA
This sequence comes from Anthoscopus minutus, assembly GCA_013399455.1. NCBI lineage: Eukaryota > Metazoa > Chordata > Aves > Passeriformes > Paridae > Anthoscopus > Anthoscopus minutus. Next base: position 58,121 of record VWYI01020238.1, read on the forward strand.
GCTCTGTCCTTCAGAAACGTGTGTTCAGTAGTTGAGGGCCACAGAGGATTAAATAAAGCAAAGAAATTGCCATCTGAGTGAAAAAGAGAACAGAGGAAGAGATGAAGCAGTGCAAAATGAGACCAAATGGGGAAGACTATTAATGATTAAAACCAGGCTGAAGTCTGTGATACCAGAGGGTTCTGCTGGAGTGCTGGGAAAGTGTGGAATACAAGAGTCAGCCAGGGAATCTGAGAAACTCAGGGGAAACTGAGGCCATATTTTCCACAGCACTTCTCTGTTTGCAAATTCAGACTTTTTTTGGAAGCTTGGGCCTTGGTTCTCCTTTGCTTGGCCACCTTCTCATTAATTTACACAAGCCTGGTGACTGCAAATGGGCTCTGGAATGCTGGAGATTACAGTTTATACTCACTGCCATGAACATTCTCAGTATAATGACTTTTTTTTTCTTCTCTGATAGTATCTCTCCAATACAAAGCTGACAGCTCCAAAAAAATTGAGAACTTTGTCCTCCTTCGGATACTTCATGACTCAAAGAGCTTCCTCAATAGATTTTGTTTTCCCACCTTTCAGTTTGGTTTAGTTTTTTCAGCAGCACTGACTGGCACTGATAATTATTGCTTCAGTTGTTCATGGAGCAGTGGGAAAATTATTTTAAGTTAAATTTTAAATCAAGTTCATCCTTCTGAGGGTGTAGCTTTAATGTCTTTATCAAGCTTAGAAATTTCATTTTCAGCATCATCCCAATCCTATTTAACTAGGATTTCAATAGAGTTAATTCTGAAGATTTATCAAGCTTCCTCTTTAACAATGGTGGCTGCCAACTTGCATGATCTTACTGAACCTTAGGTTCCTCTGAACCTAAATTTTAGAGTCAGCTAAAAAGACTGTTGGTTTTCATTCTCAGCAAAGGATTTGTGAATTAGAAGACCAGTAAGATAAGCTATATATATATATTCCCAGAAATTCCATTATTTTTAAGGTCATGTCTTTATGAATTCTGGATATTTTTAGTGACAGAAAATTTAACGTTTTTTTCTTGTCACCTTAACTTCAATATCACATCCCACTGCTGTCTACTTCTACCTTGAGATGTTTTGCAACATTTTAACTCAGCTTCTCATTCAACCTTCTAAATTTCTCTTCACTAAGGAAAGAAACAGAGAATTAGGAGGGGGAAAAAGGAAAGCAATGCCTTGGGGCTCACAGACACCCCACTTCATGCTGACCTTTCTCAAGCAACCTAGAGCACCTTTAATTGATCTTCTCCAGTGTCATAAAAGCTTTCAAGCCCCCTAAGTTGCAATATTTGGTGAGGAAATATCTATGAATATATAAATAGTAATGCATTTTCTTTACTTCTGATTACATAATCACAATTTTGTGATGCAAAATTTGAATCTTTTCAATTTTTTTTAAAATATGAGCTGAAGCTTTTGGCAGTTACTACACAGCAAATACATTTCTCCAAGAGGCTGAACTGCCAGCTTTATTTCTTGACACTTCAAGAATAAGATTTAACCCGATGACAAGAAAACATCTGAATCCCACCTTACAAACCAGAAACAAGAGCAGAAATTTTTGCATCAGGCCTTGGTAAAAAAAATTACTTTAACCCAATGTGTTTTGGGTCTGTATCCCGGCTTTTAAAGTAAAATTTTTAAACTAGCCTTTAGCCTTTTGTCAGTGAACAATGACGATTTCAAATGTTCACATAATTCAAGAAACTGATCCTTAGTTGCTAAATATCAGAAGATTCCCAATAAAAATGGTGAGAATTTTATCCTCCAAGAAGCAGATGAGATGGTCAGAGGCCGAATAAAAATTCTACAAAAGAGGAAAATAGTTTTGTATAGACACAAACTTGGAAGAGAAACATATTTGAAAGAGAATTTGGTTTGGTCTGGGTCCTAAAAGGTTACACTAAGGATGTGATGAAGGTGTGGAGAAAAAGAAGTAAATTTGAGGAGAGAAAATAAGGGAGACCTTGTCACTCTGCACAACTCCTGACAGGAGGAACAGGGACAGGAGCAGAGGGAACGGCCTCAGGCTGGGCCAGGGCAGGCTCAGGGTGGGCAGCAGCAGGAATTTGCCCATGGAAAGGGAGCTCAGGCCTTGGCAGGGGCTGCCCAGGGAGGTTTGCAGTGCCCAGCCCTGGAGGTGCCCAAGGAAGGGCTGCAGGTGGCACTCAGGGCTCTGGGCTGGGGACAAGGTGGGCATGGGGCACAGCTGGGACTTGGTTGTTTTTGAGGTCCTGTCCAACATGAATGATTCTGTGGTAATGTAAGCTTTGACATTCCTGCTGACTGTAAAGGACCTGGACACTGCTGCAGCAAGAAAATTCACACAGAATGAGTTTAAAGTCAGTAATTTCCATGTACATTGCATAGATTGTGCTTTAGCTCAAAATATTTCCACTATCAATTTAAATGACCACTTTTTTTTTTCTTTTTAAGATGTTGCAGTTGTCAAATCTGCAACCCACCTGCCCAACGAACAGCTTTGGAATTCTTAGTTCATTTTGAATGCCTGTATCTAAAATTTCCTGTTATAAGAGAGAAAACCAAACTGTCAGAGAATCATGGAATGGTTTGGATTGGAATGGACCTTAAAGTCCATTCAGAGGCAGGGACCCCTGCCAGTGTCCCAGGTGCTCCCAGCCCCAATGTCCAAGCTGGCCTTGGGCACTGCCAGGGATGCAGGGGCAGCCCCAGCTGCTCTGTGCCAGGGCCTCAGTGCCCTCAGGTTTATGATTCCATTATTTTGCTAAACTAAGACCTTTCCTTGGAAAAAAAAAACCTGACCACCTTCAATTTCCTTTTCCTAGAAAGGTCGTATTGACAAGGAGGGGTTTTCTCACCTCAGGTAAGTGGCATAGCAACAATTCCCAATTGTGTGTTAGCTTACCTCTTTCAAAACCATCTGAATTCTAACTGAGCACAGACAGCAGAATCTCTAAACTCCATCAGCGTCTTGAAAAACAAGATCCTTATTCAAGGCTCTAAGCAGAGATTTATCAACCTCTTAGGGACTCTCTTCTTTTAAAAATAGTTCAACCTGGCCCATTTAAAAGCTTTCTACTAAACTTGCCTCCTTTGGCATAAAGCACCAGTGATTTAGTTGGCATTGTAAAGATTTACTATGCACTTTTCCTATCTTATTAGAACCAGTAATGGAATTCACTCTCTTGAATTGCTTTGGCTCTGAATGCACACTGCTGAAGAGGATGACATCCAGAGGTTACATTCCTGTCTACCTTTCATTTCAGCTTTATAACTGGAGCAAGTAAATTTCCTTAAACCCAGTGGATTCTAAATCAAAGGAAAATGCATTTTTAATCTCACTAGTATGAGAAACCCTAAGAATTCAGCAGTAAGGTTATTAAACTACTTTATGATTTTAGAAGAAAATTAGAAAAATAAAATTAAGAAATTGTCAGAAACTTGCAGATACATTTTTTTAAACAAAACTTGGGTTTTATATAATTGATTCGTTTTGTTGCATGCTTATAAAACAAATTAAAAATAAATCATCCAGTGAATTCTGGGCAGCCCACAACCACAGAGCTTGGATTTCTTGGCTGGGATGGTGCAGCCCGACCCAAAGTTCACTCAGAAGTCAATGAAGAGACTCAGCACCATCGACAGGATGGGGCTGATCCCAAGCCACGACAGGAAACTCGAAGCAAACATGTTTGTTGCCTTGAGTATTTGTTTAGTGTTTTGGAATTTACTGACTAAAGCTGCGTGGTAGAAACCTGGCAGCCAGAGCCTTCTGCCAAGTTTTGTTATTTTGGTTGTATCAGAACTCCTGAAATAAACCCAAAAGCTCCTGTGAGACTTTTGCCTTCGTGCCGCAGCCTCCTTGAACTCAGTCCATCCAAATGCTCAGGATGAGCCTGGACTGGCAGAGCTGCAGCAGCCTTGGCTAGAAAGACAATATTGTGCTAAGAACATGATGTGCCTGGTTCTCCTCACACTTTCCATCCATCTCATACCTCTGAAGCCCAGTGGATCCATCTCTGAAGGACTCCAGCTTGGAGAAAAAGGAAAATTCAACAGGTTTGCTTAGAGCCCAAGACAGAACTCCCAAAGCTGGAATTTCTTTGAGTGGCCACCATGATTTACTGCCTCTCATTTAAGCATAAACTGAAGGCCTCGTCCATCAATCCACTGGACAGAAGCATCTCAAGCTCCACATCTCACCTTTGTTAGCTAACATTTTCACAAAAAATACACCTTGGACCCAAAAAATCAGGTCCAAAAGAGATGAGGAGGGACACAATAAAGGAGCCTAGCAGTTTGTATCCACGAGGAGGGTTAACACCAACGCTCCCGATTGTTTCTGTTGTTTATGAATCTCGACCTTCAGAAGAGCTCCGAAATGTGCTGTCTCCTAAAGATGTTCCCCACCGATATGACACACACACTCTGCATTGTTTCGCTGCTCACAGGCATTAATATCCCAGAGGTAACCCACCCTTCTCTTAACGGCTGCTGACAGGTCCAATGGCTGAGCAAAAATCAGTTGGAGGAAAGGGAAGTCTTGTCGGAAACGAGATTAATCTTGTAACGAGTGTTCAGCCCTGATAACCCATCTGTGCAGAGAACTGCTTTAACTGGAGAGCAATTAACCTTCACCTGACAAGCTCTGTCCAACCGTTATAAACAACATTAAAGGCACAGGATCCCCCTCGTTTTCCCCCCCTTTACGTAGACTAAACAATCGGATTCTGAATTCCATGAAAACCGCAGAGGTAACGATGCCTCGATGACAAATCGTGGGCAAATTTTTTAAAAGGTAATGCCTGCATGGAAATAATGTGAAAAATGTCTCTGGCCACCACTTTAGTGAGTTGATCTGATTAGTAAAAAGCAACAGTTTTGAGCACTTCCAAGGGAATACCTGACGCATGAGGAAAGCTGCTGTGAGTACGCCAAAGATTAACAATAATAAAAATGTATGTGAGCAGATAAGAGCTGACTAAACCACATCTGAGGAACATTGCTTTCAGGACAAAGTGTGCATTTCCCCAGCACCCCTGTGAGCCCCAAGCCAAGGGGCAACTTCCCAAACCTTCTTCACCCATGGCCTTGGGAAAGCCACTTGTCATAATCAACCACCAGCTTGCAGAACCCTCTGAAATCTTGGAGGGTTTAGGTCAGGTGCCCACAGGAGCAGCCCTCCTGTCCCACAGCCAAGAAATCTCCAAGGGATGTGTTTACCATGGTCTCTGGAAGGACCTGTGAATCCAGCCCCAAATTGCCAGCCTGTGAATCCAGCCCCAAATTTCCAGCCTCAGATTCCCAGATCCCAGATACAGAGCACAGCAGGAAGTCAGCAATCTGAGGAGGTAACTTGATGAAAAGGTGGGATATAAATGAAGCCACAACAGCAAAGGATCTCTCAATTCTGCAGGGAAAGGCCAATATACCCATCTCAGTCACAGTGGCAGAAACCTAGAATGACTCCAGAGAAATCACTGGCAAAACAACACAGAAATTTTGGGCTGAACTCCTGAATAACTTGGGTGAAAGCCTGGGCCCAGTCAAGCTGTACTGTTGACTTCATTTTGGCCAACTGCACTCCAGGTTTTATAAATCCTCATTCATCCTGTTCATGGGCCTGAAACAAATTACCCTGAAGTAATGATTAGCAATGGAGGTTTTTTGTCTTTATTTCCTCTCCCTTTGCTCTGAGTTTCTCTTTTCCTTAGCAGAGGTTCAAGCACACAGGTTAGTCATGGTTTTAGTTCCCAGCACAGTGAAGCAAAATTTCTGTTTCAGTCATTTTGCTGGAATATGTAGAGCACTGTGGATTGCAAAAAATGGCCATGAATCTCCAAGATCTCCAGAACATACTCTGAACTGTTTGCTGGAGAAGTCCACCTTGAGTGCCCCTGGAATGTGTATTTAACCAGTAGATGTATAGAAATGAGGAAAGAATTCAGGCAACGAGGAGTTTGAGGGAGGATGCTTGTTTTTTATCTGACAGAATGCCAGGGGATTTTGAAGCATCCTGATTCCCAATATGATAAAATGCAGGGGGACTTTTCCTACCACTGCAGAGAAAAATTCTGATTTTTTCATCGTCCAGGATAAAAGCATTGGTTTGAAATTTATTACAGCAGCAGATGCATTGTACTGGAGCTGGAGTGTTTAAACAGCATCAGGTAGAGCACTACCTTTATATGAAACAAGAAGAGCTTAGATCTTTTCAGTGAACTAGATATTAACAGATAGGAAGTTCCTATTGAAAGCATTTCCTGTATTGGTAGTCCCTGATTTTGGCAGCTTATCTGGGTAGGAAATGAACGCAGGAAGTATCTGTCTACAGACCCTTTATCATCAAGGTAATTGCTGTGGCAGCATTTTGCTGTTTATCAAGGTAATAAACAGAGAGTCTAAAAAAAGATGTTTTTCAGCTCTGAAGAACTGAGTTTAAAAAAAAAACAACAAACTCCTGGAGTTATGCAAAATTTTCCCCGTAGAATGAACGCTCTGTAATGAGGGATCTGTCAGACAAAGCATTTCCAGTCCCCTGGGGGGTTTTTCTCCACTTTTGGTACCGTGTCTTTGTCTGCCACTCCCTCACCCCTGCTAGATCAGGCAGGTAGCTTTAAAGAGCCCTGCCACTTCCCAAAAATAGGGATCCACCCCTTCCTGCAGGTATTTGCATAAAGCCAGTCCCTGTCATCTGCTGGCAGCACTCACCTTTGACTAAGCAAGTCAGCTCCTCTCCCAGGGTGACAAGGTCACGCCAGCCTGGTGACACCACTTCCCACCCAGGGCTGGAGACACCCACTGCAAATGAGCAGCACTGCAAGGGGAACACATCACATCCTAGGCATTCCTTCCACTCAGTATTCCCAAAGGATCATTTCCCTCACCCACTCTGAGTCCCTCGGTCTAGCCCTTAAAAGAAAAAAAATTCAGTATTACTCATCGTTCTTTTTTTTAATGTTCAGTGACAAATAATTGTCACTTTGTTAGTTTTACTTTGAAGCAAATTTGATGATGATAATTACCAGAAGAGGTAACTGCTGGTTCATACATTGCAGTTCTTCAAAACCATCATGAATTTTATTTATTAATCACTGATATCCCTTTCCTGAAAGAAATGCCCAGTCTTTCTCTGTGTATAGTAAAAATTGGTAAACCAGTGCCTAAAGATGCATTTCAAGGAGAAAGGTAACATCTTCTAGCCAAATCTCACCAGATTTCCTAAAACTTCTCCCTCTGTTCATTGTTATAAAGTATTTACAGGATTATCCAATCCTTCTAAGGGAGCAGGAATAAACTGAGGGACTCAAGCATTCTCCAACCTCAGGCAGGCTTGGTTACAACATTTAAAATAACCCTTCCAACCACAAAGATACATCCATTCTTTAATGAAAAGACTGATGCCATTTCCACATAGGTGTTTCAGTTTTCCTGTCTTTAGTGATGTTTTCAATGCAAAAATTTCTTCTGTAATGCACAAATACATACCAAATATATGTATATGTGTGTGTATATATATATGTGTGTATGTATATCAAAGACAGCAGGGTGGCTGTGTAATTATCTATCCCAAGGAATTAATTTTTCAAAGATGAATCTGATAAAAAAATCACATTGCAGTCAAATAATTTGTTACCCTGACAAGATTTGGCACTGTGATGTTTTCTGCTGTATCACCCTTATTTCGTTAAAATTCATAATACAAGTGATACAAAATCGAATTTTCTTTTTATCTCCTTTTTTTTTTCCCCTGATTTTCTAATTAATTCTCTCAGCTTGATTTAGAAACTTGCACTATAAATAGGCTACTTCTGACTGAGTAAACAGCTTTATGTATTTTTATTGAATCCTAAAGCGTCACTTGGTAAATAAATATCTTTTTTTGGCATTCGTATTTTGCAAAACTGCTCCTGTGTTTATCTTTCAGCAAGTCATTCTCCAAGAGCACTTGTTTCTTTGAACATTATTTCTGAAAGGCCTTTTGTAACACGGGGAACTTGCTGAAAAACATTTTGTTAAGGGACAATGTAGGTCTTGTTCAGGAGAAAAACAAACCAACAAACTCAGACAGTCAAACATATGCATTTTCCAGCTGTTGTTCCTTGCCTGGGGACTTAATTCTAGAAAGCAAAATCCTTATATTTCACTTCATTTTGGCATATGGAGACACAAACCAAATTGAGTTAAATGACTGCTGATTACACAAAAATGCCCTCAAAAACAACTTCTGCCTTAAAACTGGACATTTGTATTTGAGTCAGAAATCCTGCTTTATACCTGGAAATAATTATAGCTCCGATTCTACTGCCTTTATTGGGACAAAACCTTGATGAAACTGGTGGGAAGTTTGGGTTAGGGAGTGGAGGATCGGGGTAAATGCTTTAAGGCTCTGCTGCTGATGTTGCCTCTGGTTCACCAGAGCACTCAGGTGTGTGCTCAGCTTTCAATGTGCAACACCACCAAAGCCAAGAGAAGCACTGTCAGGCTGAAAGTTAAATATGCCATTGGATCAGCTGCTCTCTGAGATGAGGAAAAAAAAAATATAATTATCTTTATAATTGTTCTAATACGAGGAACAAAAGTACAAATTACTGTGTCAGCTCTGCTGGACTCAGTGCAGATGCAAACCTCTAAACAAAGCCTTAAATATTTCCATATGCCAAGAACAGATTTATTTCTTAACTGTCTCCAGCTTTCAGAAGCATCTGAGTGACTACTTGGAGTTTCTAAAAGAAAGTGAGAGAAAAGTAATGCTTTAGAGACAAGCACAGAGGAAGATTCCTCAAAAAAAATTAATCTTGCCCCCTATATTCTTCATTAATCAGTGCATCCACACCCTCAAGCCTCAGAAACCACAAAGATTCTCCTGTCCTTTATCAAATACACAGACCTCTTCTCCCTGAAATCACAGATTCCGTATGAACATCACTTCAGGAGATAATAATGAAGAGTGGATGTGAGCATATTTAGGTGTAAGTAAAAGAAATATCCACAAGTATAGCCAAAAAAACATTAAAAATTCAATTTACTGAATAGTTTTTTTAAGAATAAGCATAATGGCACTGGCAGGCAAAGACAGAAACACAGCAAGGCTTGAACATGACAAGGAATTAGAATTCTAGCTGCAGTTCTCTATTTAATGTTCTTTCCTCCACTATGGGATGGATAATGGGAAAAAACACCAAAATGACCTCCAGGATAATTATTTTTACTTCAGTCCAAGCTAACACTTAAATAATTTTTGCTTCATTGTATTAAAAAAAAAAGTCAAAACACAAACAAAAGACTAACACCTAATTCAGGTTTGTTCTAAAATTGTATTTACAGTAGTGTGACTAATAAATATAAATAACTGCATTTATTTGATAATGTTCAGCTTGAGTGCCCTGCATGGCTGTGCCACCACAGAGCTGTCAGACACCACCTGAGCCAGAGGGAAACCTGTCAGTGCTGAAACCTTCACTCTAAGGAGATTTTTTTCCACTTGAAAAACCACATTTTAGCCTTCAAAATGCCAAAGAACAGAGAGCTCAGCTGAGTGTGCACCAGGTACTGGGATATGAAATATCAACCCAAAATCCTGGCTGGGGAGGCATCTTCTTGCACCACATTCCTCTCCACAGCTTTTTGTGCTGATCTCTGCCCATCCATGGGAGAGACTCCTGGCCTGGGCAAGGATGATCCAGTGGGGAAGTCAAGATTAATATGATTTATCCATGTCAGAGCCTGGGAAAAAGGTGCAGCTGCCTCATCCTCCTCCTCCTTCCCCTTCAGGAGAAACCTCCCACCATGGCACTCTCCCCTTCCCATGAAAAAAGGAACAGGGGGCATGGAGTGAGGAGTGAGTGATCCCCTGGGAAACCAGGCTCAGGATATCAAACCCAGAACCCAAAAATTGCCAGCAGGGTTTGCCTTTCAGAGCCCAGCAAAACCAGCACCCAAAAACTGCCCAGCAGGGTTTGCCTTTCATAGTCCAGCAAAACCAGCACCCAAAAACTGCCCAGCAGGGTTTGCATTCCCAGAGCCCAGTGAAACCAGCACCCAAAAACTGCCCAGCAGGGTTTGCATTCCCAGAGCCCAGCCCGGCTCCTGCAGAGCCCCGCGTCCCACGAGTCCGTCTGCGGGCTGGAGAGAGGGAAGGGATGGATCAGCCACCCTGCCTGGAAGGTCACTTTTGCAGGGGTGTAGGTTCTGAGAAGTCTGTGCCCAGCTAGGAACAAATACAGAGCCATTCACATCCTGATTCTGAAATGTAAAATGACTCCACAGCTTCCCTGAAGAATACACTGAATTCCTAGAGATCCCGGATTCGGCTCGCCACCTTCCTGAAGCAAACTGGGATAGCTGGGCTGCCACTGCCAGCAAACACAAGCCATTTTATTAAATATATATATATTTATCTCATTAAATATCTAGATATATATATATATATATATAACTCTTCAGCTAAAGCTAAAGCAACACCTGCCTGGCCTTCAAACAGAATTTCTTTATTTCCAAAACCCTTCAGTTAAAAGACTTCTTTATCCACTCCCTATAGAACAGGAGCCGAAAATCTTTGGACCATCTCAGCCTCATGTCAGAGCACATTTCCTGCACCATGAGTACAAAGCACCTGCCATTTCTTTCCAGTCATTTCACATTTTGCACTTGCATAAATAAAATTTGAATTCTTGCTACGGCACGTAAGGCCTTCCCAGCACCCTGGGCAGCAAAATCCTCAACATTTTGGGTTGCCTGAGACATCCTGCAAGATTCACACAGGTGAGGACAGAGAATTGGACATTTTTTCCATTTTGCTGAGTACATTGAGTACAGCAGGCTATATAAAACAGTTCTCTAAGTACAAGGTGGAGGTAGAATAATAAAAATTAGATATCATTCAACAATCTTCTATCCTATTAAAATTCAGTCGATATGAAACATAAAGGAAATAAATAATTGGAGTTCTCTAAAATGCAAACGGCATCAGATCTTGTGGGTGCCATTATTTTTGAAAAAAAATTTCTTATCAATATTCTGATTAATAGAAGCAAACCCAGCATTAAAAGCTCAGTACAAAGCCCTCATTTTAACCAAAATTTGACTCCCTGAAAATCAAAATTTTCATTAAGTGCCTGTCATGTCCTGTGTGCTCTGAAATGCACAGCAAAACCAAAAGGGAATTCAGTTTCGGGAGCTCCTTAGCATTTAACAGATGCTGGCCAGCAATGCAGAGGAGAACCAGATCTATGCCTCTATTGATATAATCACTGATGAAAACACCAGTGATTACAAAAACAAAAGGTTCATTAGACTTTTTAATCACACTGCCCTCGGGCAAGACTGTCAGATTCCCAAAACCGTAACAAAAAGCAGCAAATGATCTCTAAAATGTAAACACTGGAGCAGAATTTACTGAAAAATCCAACTGCAGCCCTACTTAGCCAACGGCCAGGCTGTTCCATATCCCTCATTAAATCTCTGACATAATTAGAAAAGTACAGAAACAGACAATGCCACAAAGAAAACAAATACCTCAGTCCTGAATCCCAACCTGATAAAACAACACTGCAGAGTCCTCCCTGTCCGTGCTTTTTATGTAAAATTAGTTTCACTCTCACAAGCGCTTAATTACCATTACATTCTGCAATTAATCACAGCTATTGCTCTATTGGTAACTGCTGTCCAGAGAAATAAAAACTAGACAGACAGACAGATTTATTCAACTTCTTAAATGACATAGCCCCAAAAAAACCCAGCAAAGCCATTCTTAAAAAAAAACCAAACCAACCCAAAACCAACAAACCATGCACCGAGATCAAGTGATGCACCAAGAAGAGATTTTTATTGTCCAAAAAATCCAACCATAAAAAAGAACACGCCCGTGAGATCTTCCCACCACCATTAAAATAACATCCAGAAAGGTCCCGAGTTTAAGAGTTTCTAGAAAAGCACATAATTAACACCTGCACGAGAAACAAGAGCCGGTGCCTCTCCTTCCCGCTCGCTAAAATTTGTGTCCCCGTCCGCGAGAGAGAAACATTTCAAAGTATCCAAAAGTTTAGCGCCCTTAGGAACCCGCTTTTTCCTTCCATTGCACACCCTCTCCCCTCATGGCAGTCCACAAACACATCCAAGTTGTCCGAGGAATACCTACAAGAAATTTCAGAAGCTCTCACAAAAGGGCTTCGCCTATGCACTCCACACCACTGAACAGTGAATTTAAAAAACCCAATTTTTTTTTTTTTCCGAGTTTGAAGTTTTTAAGCCTTGCGGATGGTTGGAGTAGGAAAAAGGAAATTTACTAGGCAGTACAAAGGAAATCTTGTTGTCCTCTATTGTGGCAGTGGGGGTGTTGCCCAATTCTAACTTATCTAGGTTGATAAAGGAAACCAAAGAACAAGCCAGTGAGGAAAAAATTTCAGCCAAAAAAGGTACCCCCTCCTTACCTTAATAGTGCTTGCCATAATGTGATCAAGATTATTGATCGCTAATAATTGCTAATAATAATTATTGCTTCGCTCTGACCAGAAAGAAGTTTTGATGAGGTTGTTTAGAGCGGATGAGATTGTGCTAACTCTGGGAAATGAAGTCAGCCAATGGCAGGAAGAGGTTTCTATTGGTCCTGGCCACCGCAGCTCGAAGAAACAGGATATTTGGGAGTGAAGAGATAAGAGTCCTAAAACAATGTTGTTTTTCTTGATGATATGTGACTGAATTTTGAACAATTTTTTTGTTGTTGTTGTTTGCTTTTTTGTTGGTTTTTTTTTTTTTAATTATTATTTTTAAACAAAAAAGTCAATTGCCCGTGGCCGCCTGGGCAGGTGTGATCTGATGTGCAGTAAGTGTGACGGGGCACTTCGAGGCAGGATGCAGATGTCAGATGAAATGGGCCAAATTCAGCAGTGGTTTGATGCAGGCTGTTCCCTGGGGAATTGCTGATCCAGAGCCAAAGCCAGGCTGGGTATAAATGGGTGTAACTCCAAATATGTTAATGAGGTCTGGCCCTGCTTACACCACGTCTATATTTGTCCATTAACCTCATTCCTGCATTCCTGAGCTATTGACACTTTCCAGTCTATCTGATTTAGCACTTTTTTTTTTTTTTTTTGCCTCAGAGAAGAAGCAAATAGGTTGGGGACAATAATTTGTTTTTGATGTTTCTTTCTTATTGAGGAGGGGAAGTCACAAAAAGACATAAAACTTCAAAAGCAGATGCCTGAATGCCATAAACAGTCTTAAATCTTCCATGTTCTTCCCTTAATTCACAGCTCTGTCCATGAGTGGAAATGAGATGGTTTCACTGGCAGTTCCCTTCCTGGTTAGAGTGTGATGGCCATTTTTTTATTCAGTGTTATATTTTTATTTCTTTATGTTTTTTATTTTTGCTTTCAGAGCACTTGGCAGTCATGGGGCACCCCAGAATTCCCTGCTGTGCAAACAGAACATTGTCCCTGTCCCAGGACTTTGTATAAGAGACCTGAACTTTAAAAACAAAAAAAAAAGTGAGAAAGGCAAAGTGCTTTCACAGTTCCAGCCAGGGTATTCCACTCAGGATCCAGCACTTCCAACCCTTTCACACTTGGGAGTCTCACAGTTTTCTATGGTTTTATAAAAGATGCAATTCCTGGTGTCAAGGAATTCCCGATTCTGAGCTTTCAGCCTGAAGAGAAAAGCTTGAAAAGACGACCCATAAAACTGGGAAAAATTAGAACAAGTCAGGATTTATTCATTATTTTTAGAAAAACAATTTTAAAAAGCTGGTCCTACTCTAACAGGTTTATAATTTCTCATTGCTCCCTATGACAACACCCAACCATGGACAGGTTGCTTGGAAGATAATTCCAGCTCTAATAAGGTCCTGCCCTCTGACCAGGGACTCTGGTAGGATAAAAAGAACAAGAAGCAGTGAATGGGTCCTTGCAGCATTATTTACTGGAGGCAGATGACCTCACCCTCTCCCAACACCACCTCCTCCTGCTCCTTAGGAAACACCAAAAGGAAATGGGAGCGTTGTTCTGTAGCTGGTGATGACTGCTGGCATTCAACACACAGGTTTTCCACACAAAGACAGCAGAAAGTCCCAGTTCACTTTTCCCCTCCTATCCCAACCCAAGGAAGGTGAAATTAATTTTTCCAGAGGTGCACGTAAGTCCCTCACTCATCTGTCCTGCAAGTGCTGCTCCATGTCTCCCAAAGCAGGGCAGAGCAAAGGCTCATCCACCCTCCCCTCCTGATGGGAATAGCTCTGCCAGAGATCCAGGAAATTCTCATTTCCAGGTGTCCCATGGGGACCACAGAGCTGGGAATCCCTGGATGCAACAGTGCCAAACAGAATCACTAAGGTGGGAAACAGCTCCAAGATGTTCAAATCCAATCTCTGGGACACAGAACCAACTCCCTGCACAAGATCAGCTTGGTTTTAGAGATCACTTTAAGCAGCTTTGGTTTCAGAGATCACTTTAAGCAGCTTTGGCTTCTTCCACTGTAAAAATGATTTTTCATGGCTTCAGAGCAATCTGGAGCCAGCACTGCTATACAATATTTTATGTTCTCCATTAGCTGGTTCATGTAGAAATGCAGTGTTGCACTGCTGAATGTGCTCTTGCAGTCTAAGACCACCAAATTACAGTTCGCCTGCAGAGGAGGTAACTTTCCTATTTTCATTATGAACAGTATGAAAAGAAAGCAATTTATAGTAATTGTATTTCATGGGGATGTTGATTTCCTCCCTTTTCATCTCCAAACAATGAGCAAGACAGCCAAAGGATTAGAACCCTTCTCTTGAAATTTCAAAGCATTGTATAATGTTTCAGTTGGGTGACTTCCACTCCAGTTAAGTCCCTGACATTTTTGTTTTTCCTCCAATATATCGAGAGGTTGCAAGTATCAGTTCCAGCTCCCCAGTGGAGAGGATCTAACAAATTCATTCACAAGCAGTTTTTAGTAATGATTCTTCTCCATCCCACCTCCATATACACAAACCTCCTCTTGGTTTACACAGGGATTTTGGAAGCATAAGGAGCACTGCTGAGCTCTGTTATTATTATATAAGTTTTACAGAGCCCACAGCCCAGAAAGGATTTTGCCATTTGAAACTGGCACACATTCTGTGCCAAAGAATCCAATGAAGTTTATTTGACTTTCAAACTAATACCCACAGGCAGATTTCTGAGAGCTTACACTGAGGCCAATCCAATTGCAAGCAGAGCTTTGGTATTGTGAGGCAAGGAAAATATTGGGTTATCAAATCACCATCATCCAGTTGCAAAAGAAAAAAGAGTATAAATAATTCTACTATTTTTCTCTTTTTTGATTTAGTTTTAAGTTAAATAGAAAGAAAAATTGCTTTTGTTATGTTAGGAGACTGTGTTATTATCTGAAACAACGCTATGTGAGTTTGAAAAACTTGGTCAACAAACAGAATAAAAACATAAAAAAAAAAATTCCACACAAGTCACCTAATGCTCCCCTCTAATTTCTCTCTGAAGCTTTGTCACCCTAATTTGTCCTGGCTCCTTTCAGCTGGAATATTCTCCTGCTTTCAGCCTGCATCTGGAAACTACAGAGCAGCAAAATTCCCCAGCATGTGTTAACACTGAACATGTGCTTAAGTGTCTTGATCAAAGCAGGGAGTTGCACATGCTTTAGACTCACAGCTGTGCTTAAACTCTTTCCTGAACACCCTTAAACTCTGCTTGAAGTGATTTCGATCTTTAGGACTCAAGAGTTCCCTCCTTAGAGAAGATCTTTCCAAACAGGAGATGAAGGATCCAATCTATGCTGATCTAAGCCTGCTTAAACCAACAGGGCCCTGGACAGACTTGAAGATTTGGTTTTATCGTGCAAAAAAAAAAGTGGATCAGACTGAGTCCTAAACAAAGAAGATGAAATTCCAAATAAAAAAAAGTTGTTTTGCTTGTTGCATCCTTTCTAGGATGTACTAGAAATATGCTTAGTATGTGTGTACTCACCTCAACACCTAAAATGTGTTTTACATGGGTTCAGGTGGGAGGGACTTGTCACAAAGGCATGGAGTGACAGAATGGCTTCAAATTGACAGAAAGTGGGGTTAGATGGGATCTTGGGCAGGAATTGTTCCCTGGCAGGGTGGGCAGGGGCTGCCATGGAATTGCCAGAGCAGCTGGGGCTGCCCCTGCATCCCTGGCAGTGCCCAAGGCCAGCTTGGACATTGGGGCTGGGAGCACCTGGGACACTGGCAGGGGTCCCTGCCATGGCTGGGGTTGGAATTAGAAGATCTTTAAGATCCCTTCCAATCCAAACCATTCTTTGATTCTAAGAAATATGAAGGAAATACACTGCAATATTCCCTGTGTAAATAGATCTGTAATCCTTCTTGCTGTCTGGGAGGTAAAGCAAGAATTCTGCTCTGGGCTGACCAAGAGATTATAGACACATTCTGCTATGGTAATAATGAGACCTTCATCCCTTGAACTGTACAAAAATCTTTGGATAGAAATAGTTGGAAAACTGCAGACACATTCACCTTTATGTTGTGCTTGGTATGGGAACATACAGTGTCTGCAGATGTGGGTATTCAAAGAAGAGATAGCAGAGAAAATAAATGAATTTTGTTCTTCTCACCAACGTTCCAGGTAAAAAGGAGGCTCTCCTGTAGGTAGAACCAGGCTACAAATTAAAAAAAAATAAAATAAAACAAAACAAAACAAAAAACCTGGAGCACAATAAAAGAATTTGCACTATTGCACTGCAGTTTTTGGAAACAGATTTTAGAAGTCCAAGCAAATTACTGCTACTTCATGGCACATGAAGACACATTTGTAAAGGCCTTAATCCTCTCAAAAAAATCAGCATTTTGCTTAATGCAGCTCCCAGCATCAGTTTTGGTGTGAGGGAGGGTCAAGTACACTCTTACCAAGCCCTTCAACTGGACTGTCTCCCTTTAAATCTCAGTTTTCCAAAGGCTCTGATGAAAACATCAGTGAATCTGCTCACAGAGGGGCAAAATCTCCCCTCAGCACACTGAAAGGTCTCACAATCAGGGATTTAATGGTGAAACAGAGAACTCAGGCATTCAGAACCGTGCTCAGGAGAGAACAGAATTCCAGAATGTGCCCAAGGGTCTGCAGGATGAGCAGCTCAGGGATGATGGGCTCTGCTCCCTAGACCCCCTGATCCCAAAAATGTTCTGCCTTTGGGGCTGCTGCAGGGACCTCCTCCTTCCATGCCTGAGTGCCTCTGATGCAGCACCAGGTCTGGGGGCACAGGACAAACTCCATCCTTGGAAAAAAACCGGGATCCAGCTCTGGGATGAGCTCACACCCACTGACCCACAGCTGGAAATGTGGAGGTCAGCTCCAGGAGGAAGGCACTGTCAGTGGAGTCAGGCATTTGCACTCCCCAAAATTCAAACCCCACGTGGAAGCCAGCAGCCCATAAAGCCACGTAATTAAATTAATTACCGCTACCTGATCACGGGGATGACACAATTGGCAACCTGCAAAAAGCACCCTCTCCTCCAGCACTGCCTCCAAACTTTTTGTGCCTCTCAGCTCCCTCCCTGCCAGGCCTTGCAGCACAGAGGAGAAGCAGGGAAGTGTCCCCACGCCTTTCCCTGCTCCCTGCCCTGTGGGCAGCCCTGTGGTCACTAGATGGTGCTCCCTGCCCCTGGAAAGGAGCATCCTCCACACCAGGCAAGGAACAGCTCCTTCCCAAGCCAGAACCGACACCTTTCAGTAAAGAGAATATTTAGAAAAGGATTTTTTCCTGCTGCCCTGGCACCCTCCATCATTCTGCACCCTGCACTCAGAGCTGGTTGTCCTTAGTGCATTCCCACTTTTGTTTCCCTTCAGCTGCTCCAAACCATGTGGACCATCAATCCCTTCATAACCTTTTCCCCATCCCCACCTTCCTTCCTCTCACAATGAATTCACTCACTGGCAGAACTGAAAACATGAGAGAGAACCTGATTTGGGGACACCTTTTTTATTTAACATTACTTCATGAAGTAATAGCAGTCAAGAGCAGGTTGTTTTTCCATGCAAAAAGCGCTACAGAAAAGAAACACTGGAAGTTTTCAAAGTGAAAATCAGAGTCCTTCATTTACCAACTGTTATCTGTGGGTTAGCAAATCATCATCATCCAGTTGCAAAAGAAAAAAGAGTACAAATAATTCTACTATTTTTCTCTTTTTTTTATTTATTTTTAAGTTAAATAGAAAGAAAAATTCCTTTTTTTAACCCAAGCTACTTCAAATTTTACCAGCCAAAATATTTTTGTGGCTATACCACTGCTTGCCCACCTTTTCTGGAGACCAGCTAGAGTGGCTATGTTAAACTCCAGAGCTGGGAAATGAAACAGAAGCTCTGTTTAGATGACACTGGAATTATTTTTAACAAATTCATGTCTTTTGTAACAGGGAAGTGTTGACACTCATTTGCAGATAGGGAATTGAATTCCTCGCTGCTGAAGTGGGATCACTTCATCAGACTTCAAGGGTTTTAAAGGTGTCAGAACTACTCCAGTTCTCCAAAATTTCTGCAATTCTCAACACAACCACTTTCACAACTTTGCTCAATCTCACCTACAACTGCTACTCCAACAAGATGAGATGAATTGCACCTTTAAAGTATTTCTCTTCTCTTCCCTACAAAAGGAACCTCTGCTACTCCAAATTTTGGATAACTCAGCTTATGTGAGGTGAATCTCATTTAAACTTCCCTTCCTTAATTTCCCACCTCTGAAAGATCAAGTTGTACCACCAAATGCCAAAGGGGCACTGTGTGGATTGATTGATTAATTCATTGATGAATTAAAATGCACTGAAATTTTCAGCTCAGAGTTGCTACTGATATGAAAACCTATTTGGTTTATATTTGCTGCTAATTTAAAGCTGGTTAAGTGACAATGCTAATGCAGGATACACAAAAAAAAACTCTAAACAAGACAAAACACCAAACTAAATCACAACCAAAAAAAGCAACTTCTCTGCAAGGAAAAAAGAAGCAACCTGGAGGGCAAAGGCCAACATTTTTCCTCACTTTCTTCCAAATGTTTTAGGTGATTTTAACTGAAGTACAGAATGGTTTGAAGTGGTTTTTGGACAGTGTCCTTCAAAGCCCTCCCATCCCTGGATTGATGGCCACAGCAAATATGTCTGGAATACTGGATTTCTACCCTGTATTAGTGAGGCAGCTCCAAGATTTTCATCAAGAATGGAACCTATTAAAGTGTCTCTCACACTCTGCTGTTTGGGACTCTCCTGATATTGAACTTCTTTGTTAGTGGCTGTGAACAAGAAACAGATGTGGAATATCTGTGTTTGAAACTCAGTGACCCCCAAAGACCAGGGCTAATCCAGATCATTCTTAAAAACTGAAATCTGCCACTCTTTGAGCACCTTGAGGTCCATGCTCAGGGATAATCCCAGCCCCACTCCAGCAGATTCAAACAGAAACTCTCAGGACTGTGAAACACCTTTATGCTAAGTTTAATATTTGAAAAACAGCAAAAAAAATTGGTTTCCCCATCAATCTTTTTCCTCAGTGTCAATCAGCCTTTTTCCACTTAGATAGCTGCCCTCCACCAAAGGGAAATTCTCTATTTTGCCATAAGATTCAAAAAACTCATTAGAAATTAGGCATTTGGGAAGTATGATGTTACATCTTCTAGGAATATTCCCAAGACTAGGCTTTGTGACCCAAAAAGGACAAAATTCACCCATTTCTATAACTGTCTGGTATCTCTGTCTCTTGCTAAGACCTGTCAATACCAGATGCTGTGTGAGGTAAAAAAAATAAAAGTTAAAAAATCCCTGCTAATTAACACTGCTTGGCTACATGGTTTTATAACAGTTACAAAATTAAATGAAAAATACTCATCACATTGGATCTGTAAGGCCTGGTGTCAAATACCAGCTATTCCAAGCACACAAGAAATTCCATGTTAAGTCCCACCTGATCTGATTTCTGTATTTGCAAACCTCAGTACATCTAGAGAAAGGCATTTCCAACAGCATATAAGAAAATGAGATTATTATCTTTAAAGTACTACTGTGAAATCAAAGGACTTGGCAACGATAAACCAAAATATTTTCTCCTGGGGACTACTCATTTACTTTAATGGATAAAAACTGTGGGCATTTAGAAAAAGAACACTGAATATAGTTAATTGCCAAGTTAAACCTCACTCAGGGCTTTTACAGACCTGGGATTTGTCATGATCATCACAACCTTTTTTACCCATATCTAAAGCACTTTGTAGGTCACACAGTGTTTTAAGAAATAACATATAGAATAAAAATATAGTACCACTAAATTAATATGTATAAATGGAAATAAAGACAATGTGCTGCTTCCACCAACATGCTTGTGCTCTAATGGGAGTAAAGTTTCAACCTACTGGGAATTCAAAATGACACAGGATCACAGTTTTCTGCAAACTGGAAATTCTGAGTTTCTGAGGGCTCTAAGTTAATCATGTTACAAGGCACAAAAAGTACTGCCCAATAACAAAAAATGAGCAGAAGTGGAAACAAGGAGGGAACCAATAAGTGATGGGATTTAATGCACGATTTAAGGCTGGGGAATGAATCCCTAAAGCCTTCTCCTACTGTGAGAGGCTTGCCAGACATGTGTGAAAAGCTTGCTACAACATATGTGTTGAATTACCCTGGTGGCCTGTGACTTTCCCAACAACCACTCACAATTAGCTGGGATCCAGCAGAACAGGAATTAAATTTTGTATGCAGCATTATTCCATGGAATGGGGCATTTACTCTGACAGGACCTGTGTTTTGGGCCTGGCCCTAGAAAATGCTGGAATTTTCATGGCAGTGACCTGCATGGTGTGTCTGCGTCTCTAGTTTCAAATGAAAGGTGGATTTTTAAATTATCCTGTCTGGATCTGACTTTGAATCACTTGACTCACTCCAGAATTAGCCCAGAATTTCTCACACTGCAGGATGGTGACTATTCTACAGAAGAGACTCCTGGTTAAAACACTTGGATCTAAATTCCTACAGCATTTCCCCAAAAGGAGCAGTGGAAATCTGGGCAGGATGTCCTTGAGGAAAGCCTGTCCCAGACTGTCCCTCCAGTCAGATTTGAGAATCTTGATGGAGAGGTGGATCCTCTTTTCCCCCATGAAGTTGTAACCAGCATCCTACACAATTCTATTTTAACAACCAAGACATGAGGAAAGGCTGGCAGAGCTGGGATTGTTGAGGCTGGACAGGAGAAGCTTTGGGCTGAGCTCAGGGTGGCCTTGCAGGGCCTGCAGGAGCCCCAGGAAGCATGGAGAGAGACAATTGCCAAGGGCTGCAGGGCCAGGAGCCAGGGAATGGCTGCCAGTGGCAGAGGGCAGGGCTGGCTGGGATCTTGGGCAGGAATTGTTCCCTGGCAGGGTGGGCAGGGGCTGCCATGGAATTGCCAGAGCAGCTGGGGCTGCCCCTGCATCCCTGGCAGTGCCCAAGGCCAGCTTGGACATTGGGGCTGGGAGCACCTGGGACACTGGCAGGGGTCCCTGCCATGCCTGGGGTGGGATGGGTGGGATTTAAGGTCCCTTCTAACCCAAACCATTTTGGTTTGTAAGTGGCAAACAGGTTATGATGGAAGGGCTGAAAAAATGTTATTCTTGCCACTGTCATTTCATTTTTATGATCTGGCATTTTAAAAAAAGGAAAAAGAAATAGATAATAAGAAGGAAAAAGTAGAAAAATTTTCCTTTGACTTTAAAGTAACTAAGATTTATGTTTTAGTTAAGTGATAATATTTCATAGCTTTTCAGTTCCTAGGTTCAACAAAGGACACTGCTGGTACCTGTGATGTGTCACTTGGTGACTGTAACTGCTGGATTTCTTTATAATGGTCTCATTTTGGGTTTGAAAATAACACCGCAGATGTGAACACCAGTCCTGCAAAGACTCACAGCTGGCTTATCTTTACACAACACTACATTCTCACCGAGTTCAGTGAAGACTACATAAAATATAAGGAACAAATTTATGGATGTGGTTTCACAGGTTTGGGGCATTATTTTTATTTTTAATTTTCACTTTTTATGAGGAGTTTCATTGTAGCTGTTACTAATCCTGGATATGCTCCTTCACACCCCACAGGCAAAAATGACTGAAGGCACTGGTTTGCATGTCCAGTGTCACCTGTGAGATTTATCAGTGTCATCAGAGCTTTAGGTGATTTAAACACCAGGTGAAAAAAATGCAGAAAATCTTCAGAAAACCTGGACTTTCCTGCCTGATGTGGAATGGTGACCTTCTACCCTGAGCTGCTGACACTACTGACACAGCCAGGACTGCCTCAGGTGTTTCCCAGATCAGCCTATCTTGCCAACTAACCACAGGTATTTAGGGTGGCCAGGTGGTTTAACACCTGAACACTCAAAGCACCTTCTCCTCCAAGCTTCCAGACTTTCCAGGACCTCTCACCATTCTGCATCTCTTCCATCACAGCTCAGTGAAACCATAATTACTTATGGGCAATGCAGTTATTTCCCAAAGAATGCGGTTTTGGGGACAGCTGAAGGCATTTGTGAGCTCAGGACAAACTTGCTGGGTCATTTTGGCCTGAACACAAACAACAGCAGGCTTTGAAAACACCAGGCATTCCCTTCAGCTGGTATTTTTTAGTGGTTTCCACACTTGTTTTTGGGACACTTGTGAATGCAAGGGAAGGAAAGAGGATGATTCTTCAAGTTCTCAAGGAGGGAGCCCCCAACCCTTTGCCCACAGCAGCCCAGGACATGCTCAGGCTCAGCACTGGAATCATCTGCATCCCTGAACTTCCAACACAGCAGTGCCAGGAGAAAATTCACCACTCAGTACCTCCCTCCAGAAGCTCAACATCCCCCTTTCTCCTCAATTCTCCTGTAAAAAAGTGGGACAAAAGGAATTGCAAACACCAGAACTACAAAATCACACTTTCTCAGACACTTTCCTGACCCAGAACCTTCAATCCCAAACTCACCCTGGGTCCTGCACGTCGGCAGCCCCAGGTCTGGGGGTCAGGGAAGCTTTGTTTGCCATTGGAATATCAACAGCACAGAGGAATGAAGTTATAAAGGAGTGCATTTCTCTCCAAGCTGTGTTTGTGCAGGCTTTGTTCAAGCCAAGCATGTGCAGAACCAAAGCATCTGCCAACATCACAAGCAGGATCCAAGCAAGTCCATCGAGACACTGCCAGCCACACAGCTCTCTCCACGGGGAAAGAATTTGGAATGCCTTATTTGACATAGAACCATATAATTGCAGAGTCAAAAATCAGAGTCAGTGGTTCTAATCAACTGCCAAAAATTGGGGTATTTTTCTGGCTTGAGCTTCTAATAGGAATAGAAAAAAATGAAAAAAAGTTACAGCAAGGCTGATGT
Organism: Anthoscopus minutus; assembly: GCA_013399455.1. Lineage (NCBI taxonomy): Eukaryota > Metazoa > Chordata > Aves > Passeriformes > Paridae > Anthoscopus > Anthoscopus minutus. The sequence continues at coordinate 81,469 of VWYI01020238.1, forward strand.
TACTCAGCTGTCATTCCAGAAACTGCCCTTTAAAAAAAAATTGCAGGGGATAACAAATAAGATGATACAAGTTAGTTCAAGCAAGGTTGGAAAACATTGCTTTTTCAAGCTTCCTATACCAAGCCACAGAACTCGTGCACCATGAATATCCAAAATCACATGTGGCGATTTATGTTATTAATTTAAAGACTGTCCAAAAGAACTCAAAACAATTGACTCTTCAATTACAAAGATGATTTTCATGTGTTCAGCTCTAAACAAAATGTTCAACTGCTACAGGTGAAGGTTCATTGGAGGGATTTTCTCCCTCAGGTTAATTTTCTTATTGAGTGGGATGCCTTTCTTCCTACATTTTTTTAAAATGTACTTATTTAAATTACTCAACCATTTTTAAATTGGAACATCGCCAGATTAAAATTAATCTCACGCATTAAAGTACCTTATGGAAATGATACACATAAATTCATGCTCTAATCACCCTGTTATTTCAGGCTGCAATCACATGGAGATTCTCTGGGCAAGACATAGCAAGAGCCTCCTTCCCCAGATATTCAGAATACCCAAGGAAGGAAATGCAGAGGATACAGCAAGGTGACAAACACCTTTATGCAGTGGGTAAATCAGGCTGCAGAAACAGGTCATTAGGGAAGGGACTTCCCTGGGGGATGGCTTTTTGGGAGAACTGCTGACCAGCGATATCAAAGCAGCAGACTGAAAGTGAAGGAAACTTGTGGTTTCTTTATGACTTGGAGATGAATTCTTTCATCAGATTAACCACTTCTGAGAGCATCCGGCGTGTCTGACACACTCAGGGGACACCAGGGCCTATTCTAAGGCAGTGCATGCATGGGCTGACTCAGAAGAACATCCTTATTCAGGAAGGACATTTAATTTTAGATTTCACTCTAAGCAGATGCTCAAACCCCATTACACTTGGTGAATTGTAAGCTTATCCTCAAAGTCAAGCACGTGCTTTTGCTACTTCCTGAATCCAAGATTGGTGGGTAAATGCAGGTAGAAATGCATGGAACTGCAGGAATCAGTGGAAGAACCAAATATCTCAGATGAGGAGGTAATGAAATATTAAGTATTGTACAGAAAGTTGCCAAAAAATGAGGAGCAGGACTAGCAGAAAAGTGTTCTCCCATCCAAGGTCCTGGGGGACTGGCACCTCTCCAGGTCCAGCCCTGGGAGAATTAGAGCTGAGGGAATGGATAAAAGGAAAATCCATCTCTGTTTCATCAAAGAGCCCCCTTATAAATTAGAACTTTTTTCTGAAAAATGCTGAAATTCAGTGCAGGCTTGGACATGGGATTAAAGAATCATTAAAGCTGGGAAAAAAATCTCCAATACCAAGTCCAACCTACGACTGAACACCAGCTTGTTGGTTGAACAGTAGCACTGAGTCCTCCAAAACTGACCTCAATTTATCAAGTGCATCTGTTCAGAAGAAACACTCCAGAAACTCCAATGGCAGAGTTGGAAATTCAGACAAACATTCAGGTAAGTAGACAAATTCATCAAAAATTGGATATGGAAACAAGAAATAGTCATTAGGGAATCAGTAATTAGATAATAGGCTTAAGATGAAGGAGAGCAGGGCTGGATGGGATCTTGGGCAGGAATTGTTCCCTGGCAGGGTGGGCAGGGGCTGCCATGGAATTGCCAGAGCAGCTGGGGCTGCCCCTGCATCCCTGGCAGTGCCCAAGGCCAGCTTGGACATTGGGGCTGGGAGCACCTGGGACACTGGCAGGGGTCCCTGCCATGGCAGGGGATTTAAGGTCCCTCCCACCCAAACCATTCTGGAATTCTATGATTTATGTGGTATCAAACATCAACAAGCCAGAAAAATCCTCCAAAAAAACAAAAGAGAAGTGTTCCCTAAAAGGGTCACTTGAGATTTCTTTTGCTCTCGAAGACAACTTGGGCTGCAGAGAACCAATACCCACCCCTGGCAGTGTGAGAAGAAATACTAAGAGGCCCCTCCAAGCTCTGTCAGGGCTGTCTGTGGGTTGTCCCAACCAAAGTGAAAATAAAGCCACTCAGGTGAGCACAAAAGTGAAGTTTATCCTCCACCAGCTCCACAAAAAGGCTGTTAATGAGCCTCTCTCTTTTGGTGAAATTTGTGATGGCTTTGTAATCTAATTTAATAACAGGCAACCTAATATTCTACAAGGTGTTGGTCTCCTTGTGAGACTCAACTTTGATGAACATCAGCCACTGGGGAAGGGTGTTCCACCTTGTTCTCAGCTTCAGTGGCTTCCCAGAGCTTTGCTTAATGGAATAATTACAAAGTGCAAAGACATTTGCCAGGATAGACTGATGCTGTTTTTTATCAAGTGAAATCAATTCAGAAAATAATTAAGAAATTATCACACTTTTCTTCTCCAAGCAAGCAGGAAAATGTATCTAGTCTGCCAAGAGATCAAATTAGCTGAAGGAAACAAGTTTTGCCAGGTTTTGGAGAAACACAACAGGATTCTCTGGCAAAGAATGGAAACTGGTGGTCAGCAAATTATTAGGGGAAATAATCATGGAAATGACTAAAATTTATTTTAAAGGATTTGCTGCTGGGAAAGAATATTTCTGTGCTGGCACAAGGATACAAACATTTGTGAAAAACTTAGGGCAAAGCTAATGGAGGAGAGCTCAGAGTAAATGTTTTGAAGAAAACACTTTTGGAGGAGGCAGCTTTTTGTATTACAATCTCCATTTCACTCAACCTCCAGGAAAGGTCATTGATTTAATCAAAAGCTTTTTCTTTCCCCCTTTGGTCAGACTCCCAAATGCACATACCATCAAGATCTGGTGCACAGAAATAATTTGAAGCAAATCTTCTAGAAAAGGTTTTGAAGATGCCTGCCAGTAGAACATTGTGCCTCACAGCTATAATATCAGAAAAAAGCCATTCAATTTAAATTAATATATTTGGCCAGACAGCTATATTAAAATTCTTGTTGTTTTTTCAGTTATAATGGTAGCCTGTGGTATGACTAGCCCTCCTGAAAAATCTGTGTAGTTATTGCCTTTCTCTTGCCTAGGGTGCATCACATGTTTTTGATTTGGACGATCTGCATTGCGCTACCTCATTAAAACAAACATTTATGCAAAACAAAGGCCGTGTATCGCAGGGCAGGGCTCGGGAGCCAGCTTTGAAGGCTGCAGCCTTCCAAGAGCATCTTTCAAAGCAGAGCTTCCGCCGGCCCAGCTCCACTTGTGTTGAACATTTGTGGAGGATGTCAGCCACGCGCGGTGCCCCCCGAGCCCCCGCCAGCAGGGAGGCTTCAAAAGCGATGCTGGGAGCAGCTGTGGAGCAGGGAAGCGTTTGCTGGGGGAATGGCCAGGATTTCTCCTGTCCCCTCTCGGAGCAGCAGCCGTGCCCTGAGGAGCTGGAGGTGCTGGACAGCTCCGCTTCTCCAGAGTCACAGCCCCAGGACAACCCTGCCCTCCTCTCAAAGGCCTCCCATTCCTGCAGGTGGGGAAAAGATAGGGAAAAACCACTCCCAGAGCATCTGTGCAGGGAATCAGGAGGATGTGTTCCATAGGAATTGTGTTTCCTGCGTCGTTTGCAGCAACTGCTTTCAGCTGAGGTTATTTTTGCCCTTAAAAATGTCGGGTTCCCTCCCAATGGAGGAGGAAACTCTCTCACTTCAAAGTAAGAGGACATTGATTCCCTCGCCTCAGACAAAAGGACACTGAGCTGCTGGAGCATGTTTAGACAAGGGAATGGAGCTGAGGAAGAGGCTGGAACACAAATCTGATGAGGAGAGGCTGAGGGAGCTGGGAAGGGGCTGGAGAATTGCTGAGGGAGCTGGGAAGGGGCTGCAGAATTGCTGAGGGAGCTGGGAAGGGGCTGGAGAATTGCTGAGGGAGCTGGGAAGGGGCTCAGGCTGGAGCAAAGGAGGCTCAGGGGCCCTTGTGGCTCTGCACAGCTCCTGGCAGGAGGGGCAGGGAAAAAAGGAGAGGAAATGGCCTCAAATGGCACCAGGGGAGGCTCAGGTTGGAGATTGGGAAAGAAAATTTCCCTGGCAGAGCGGTCAGGCCTTGGGATGAGCTGCCCAGGGAGGTTTGGAGTGGCTGGAATTGTCCCAGAGGAGTCTGGGTGTGGCCCTTGGGGACAGGGTTTGGGTCATGCTGCTGGGGCTGGGGTGGCACTGGGGGATCCTGGAGGGCTCTTCCCACCTCAGTGATTCTGTGATTCTCCAAAATGCCCTTCAGATAAATAGTTTAAATGGATATATTACCGATGTCTGAAGGCGAGTGAAACAAAACCTAACAGAAAAACCCGAAGATATATACATCTGTGATACATTTTCTTTAAAAAAAGTAAACAAAAAAAACCCTCAAAAATCAATCAAACAAAAAACCTCAAGTGCCAAGGTTAATTCTTTTCATCCAAATCTCCCAAGCTGTTTATATGTCAAACTACATAACTGCTAATTTAACAAAGTTTACACATGCTGGATTTTGGAAAGTCATAAAGATGTTGCAGAACCTTGGTGATTATAATGGTTTTGTATAATGTATTCCTCACATTAATGCTTTATCATTATGTGCCAAAATACAGAAATCAATGCAGGCAAATATTTGCATACTTAAAAAAATATATTTATTATTTGGCATTTCTGACACTTCACAAGCTCATTTTTAATCACTTATTTTCAAGAGTCAATAAACACTACTAATAAAAATTCAGGAGAATTTTCTACAAACTCCCTTAAAAAGTAGAACAATTAGTGACTGTATTTGTAACTCCATACAGAAAAGGAATTACCAGCCTGTGTGCTACCTCAGCCTTCCCAAGTTAAGTATGGCCAATCCATATATTCTACAGTTGTAGAAAAGTAAATATTTTTAGGTTTTGATGTGGCACATTTTGAAGTGACTGAGATGAAATTATGGCAAGGCTGTGCTTTGGAGGCTGAGGATACAAGTGACTTTTCACTGAGTATTTATTTGTAGGAGTTCTGCACAGAATGCTTCCAGTGGAAAATGAGCCCTGGTGGATTTGTTTCTGGCCCATAGCTTGGGCAATTTCAATCATCCATTAACAAAATCTACTACAGGAAATGCAGGGAGCTCACCAGACCTAGAGTTTGAGTACAGGTTTTTAAATCAACTTAGCGAGTTCAGGTTTGGGCTTGCTCAAGCTATGAATGGATTGATGCAATGTGTGAATTACTTCAAAATAATATCTGTGGAAATATCTGTATACATCTGTGCAAATGTGCAGAAAATAACTCCATGTTCATGGCTAATTATAGAAGAAAAAAAGACAGTATTTAGAACTTAAACAGGTTTTTTTAAATATACTCAAACACTTGGCCTAAAGAGCTCTACTCATCAGTTTATCTCGTCATATCTCTCTGGATGACTCTACTATCTTTTTTTTTTTAAAATAGACTAATTATGCTTAGAAGTGAGTATTTAATTTCCTTTTACAAAGCTAGTAACTTGACTTTTAAAAATACATGCTTATTATCTTGCATTGAAGCTTGCCAAAATAAAATACCAAAGAGTGATACAGTTCATCACCAACAGAAGTATATACAGAGAACTAAAAAAAAGAGGGTGAGGGTTAAATCCTGTCTCTGTTAAAGCCAAGGGAGTTTTATCACTGTCTTCCTCAGAGCCTGCACTTCATCCCAGCTACTCATAACACTTTTCATATTTGATAGGGGACGATTTAAAGTGATAAATAGCAGCCAAAAAGCACGTGTGTGTGAGGAGGGGAAGATTTCAAAACAATCTCAGTGTCGAAACTAAACTACTTCTGTCTGTTTGGAGATTTTTTTGGCCTACTAGGCTAAAGCTGAGTTTAAGCAGGGGAAATATTTCTGCTTATGCTGGTTATCTGAAAGCTCCAGGCTGGTCAGACTGGCTCCTTCTGGAGTCACCTACTCGGATCTGAAGTTCAGGTTTGCCCAGATTTCAAGAGGCCACCAACCTTCACTCAGAAGATATTTCTATTCATGTGCCCATGTATCAGTTTAAGATCTAGTTTCAGGCAGAAAGAAGAGTTCTCATACAGCTCTTAAAAAAATGATGCTTTTCCCTCATTCCCTGTTGGTAAACCTTTACTGCAAAGCCCTGAACCAGAGGCCACAGTCACAATGTCTGTAGCTCTGTCCATCTGGGACATGCTGCAAAATTTCACCTTTGAGACCTGGTACCCACTGATGCTGAACCAACCATCATCATCATCATCATCATCATCGTCATCATGGTGGGAAGAGGCTTTCAGCATCCACTTCCAGCTTTCAAGGTAATTCTCCTACATTACTTCAATTTTATTCCATTCAGAGAGCAGAACACTTCAAAGCAGGGAAGTTTAATATCCTGTATTGCTTTCCTGACAATGGGTTCACTAATATCTACCTTTGAAACAGCAATTTCATATTCTCATCTCTTTAGAGGATTTATAATTTTTTGTTTCTTAGAAAAAAAACCAAAACCAAACCAAAACTTTCAAGATATTTCTTAGAGAGTTTTCCTCTCAAATATAAATATACAGATTGGATAAAAAAACATGTTTATGCTTTGGAGTAAAGCAGCCAACAGACTATTTGAGGATGTCTTTCTACTGATTCGCTACCTGAAAATCAAAGTCATTAAAATGCAGGCTGGCAGCAATGAAAATTCTTTAAACCATCTCTCCCTTCAAGAAACGTTTCCCCTGCTCCATCAAGTGAAATCTTTCAGGAAACTCCCTCACAGCTTCTCTCTGGAAGAGGGAGGAATATGATGTGTGGGTTCTGCCCACATGTGTGAGGCCTATCCTTGTCTCCCACATCCAAGGCAATTTTTAGCCCAAATTGTTTGCTGGCCCAGAGGGAATAATGGTTTCAAGTTAAAGCCACATGCAAAGCAAGTCAGAGAGAAGAGATGCTACCCCCTGTCAAGCCTCTCAGATGTCTGGCTCTAAAAATACTTTTCTCGTGTCTGCCATGCCAAAACCAGTAATATTAACAGTGCTGCTATTACAGCCAGCACTTCCAAAACTGCCTCCTCATTAAAGTCTCTCATCCAAAACAATTTAAATGCTCTATATCTGAACCACATGAACGTCTGTAACAGTGGGAACAGGCGTTATCTGAGCCTCACCCAGCCTGGTTTGCTCATCAGGAACTAGTAAAGCATCTGAAATCACGGGCCCACTGTCCAGTTTCCTGGAAAAATGCTGTCAGCCACACACTCTCTCTTACACAGCTCCACCCTGGCTCTCACAGCCCTCATTTCTATCATATTTATTCAGAAAAGCCCTGCTGACGCTGTGGGAAGTCCTACAGTACCAGATCCCAGTGTTGCCATTAAACCTGTCTTGGAGAGCCTCTACTTAAGGCATGTACTTGTAGGATCAGGAGAATTTGCACCCTTTAAAGCCAAAACCCATCATTTTGGAGCTTCTGGTTCACTTCAGTTTGAGATTTCTCTCTGCTGTGAAGGGCTGTGGATGCCAGGCCTGACCCTACAGCTCTGACTCAAAACATTCCACAGATTTTAAGAGGGGCATAGGAAGAGAAATTCCTCTTAGAACTTTCACAAAGGCAAATTATTAACTTGATTTATCTTAAGTGATGTCAGGAAGCTTTGATCTCTAGTGTTGGACATCCAACAGGGCGTCAAGAAGATGCACCAGGCTCTTCTTAGTGGTGCCAAGCAATGGGACAAGAGAAACAGGCAGGGGCTGAGCCCAGCAATTCCCCCTGCACAGGAGCAGAACTTCTGCCCTGGGCAGTGCCCCGCCCTGAGCAGAGCCCAGAGAGGGGCTGGAGGCTCCTCCCTGGGATATTCCAGAGCCCTCTGGACACAGCCCTGTGCCCTGAGCTCTGGGATGGCCCTGCTGGAGCAGGGAGGTGGCACCATATGAGTCCTGTGGGCCTTTCCAACCTCCCTCATCCAGTGATTTTGCATTGTTTACCTCATAAAATTTTCTGGTGTTGCTTTGTTTTTAACTTCTGCATCTATGTGGCAGCTCTTTCCCTGATAAATTCATCCTCCTAAAGGATGCATGAAGTGGGAAAACACTTCTGCCTCCTTTACTGGCCAGGTGCCATCTCCCCACTGCACAGCAGGTGACTGAAGCAGAAGGGGACCTCAGGATGAACAGGCAACTGGCAGAGATGTGCATCTGTCTGAAGATCAACAACTGAGGAGAGAAGAGAGGCTGGGAGCACTTGGCCTGTCCAGCTGGGGCAGAGGACACTGAGGTCAGAGCTCCCTGGGGCTGCAGCTCCTCCCAAGGCCAGCTCTGATCTCTGGGACAGGGCCAGCACCCAGGGCATGGCTGCAGCTGGGCCAGGGCAGGTTTAGGCTGGATTTGAGGGCAAGGCTCTTCCCCCAGAGGTGCTGGCACTGCCCAGGCTCCCCAGGGAATGGGCACGGCGCCGAGGCTGCCAGAGCTCCAGGAGCGTTTGGGCAGCGCTGCCAGGGGTGCCCAGGGTGGGGCTGTGGGGGCTCTGGGCAGGGCCAGGAGCTGAACCCAATGATCCTGTGGGTCCTTCCAACTCAGAATATTTTTTATTTCTTATGGAACCAAGACCACCTGGGTCTTTACCTCCACCTGATGTTGGCTATAAGGATAAGCCAAAACCAAACCTTGTTTTGTCTTCCTCTCATCCTGAAGTGGGAAGAGTGAGGAGCCTGCCCAGGCTGCAGTTTATTCATACTTTGTTTACTCACACTGAAGGTCTGGCCTCCCATGACCAATGTCACCACAATTACCAACAATTTGCAGAGTGGTCCCAGTTTTTCAGAAGTGCTGCAGACTTTTCCAGAGGCTGCAGGAACACGGCAACCATTTCCTCTGAGTGGTTGCCACATCTTCCCCCAGCACCGGCTCTGCTTCAGTGATGAGTGAAGGGACTCCTGGAAAAATTGTCTGAAAAGCACTCAGAGATTGCTTCAGGATAAAAGCTTCACCATATGGTGCAAATGGCCAAGAATAAAGTACCTCCTTTGTCAGGAAAAGCTAAAATCTGTCAGAGGCACAGGGATCCTAGCTAGGAATGATACCACTAGCCTTGGTTGGAGGGTTTGCACCTGGACCTATTTTAAAGGATATTTTCTGTCACAGAGAAGAAATAAAGATAAAATGATTTAATTTTTAGGGAGATCCAAGCAGACACAAAGTCTTAAAGCAAAACATTCCACTGAGCTCCTAAAGAGACAGGATTAAATATATTTTTAAAATTATATGTAATTCTACAAGTACTGGTGAAAGGAAAATTAACGTACAGAAGGGAATTATGAAACTTAAAAAAAACACAGTCCCATGAGAGACTTCTGCCCTCCTATCTCTTACAGAAAACATTAAAAAAAGGTAGTATTTGTAAATCCAAATTGTTAATCCCTGTACCTTTAACACCTTTAACTGGGTGCTAAAACTACCTAAGACAGCCATTTGAAACATATTTGGTAGATCTTTTATTCCATCTGGTCCATGGTTATAAAGTCAGCATGCAAATTTTATTTTAAGTTTAGGGGAACTCTTTAAGGCTGTGCATGTACCTTTCCACTACAGAATCAAGAATCATCAATGTATGCAAATCCTTTAGAGAGAGATTATCTTTATCTTACCTTAGCTGCCCAAAAATTCAACATCTAGATTAAAAATGTTGCCTAGGCTCCTTTGAAATCTATTTAAAAACGGGATTAAATATCCTCAGGATATGCCAGAATTTCCATGAGCTCTGAAGACAGGTTTAGCTCTCATAGGGGAGATGGATCTTGATCCTAAAGACACAAAGTCTCTTTTCAGTGGTGCCCAATGACAGGATGAGGAGCACTGGCTATAAACTAAAATAAAGAAGTTGCCCCTCAGCATGAGGAAGATTTTCTTTCCATGGAGGGGGCAGAGTACTGGAGTAGCTGCTCAGGGGGGTGTGAAGTCTCCCTCTAGAGACATTCCAAACCCACCTGGACACCTTCCTGTGTCACTGCTCCAGGTGGCCCTGACCTGGCAGGGGGTTGGAGCAGATGATCTCCACAGATCCCTTCCAACCTCAAGTAATTTGGGATTCTGTGACAGTCATGGCATGGAAGTCAGAGCAGGGTTTCACAGGCCTCATCTGCAGGACATCAGGAAGCAGAAGTAATTGGAGGTGAGAAGGCAGAAAACACATCCTACAAAGCACATGGCCCTGGGCAGCCAGTGCCAGGCACTGCAGCTCCTGATCCCAGGGAACTCAGGGCACTCTGGGATCTCACTGACAGTGAGACATCAACTTGGCTCCCCCTGCTCCAGCTGATACTGATGGAAACTCTGAATGAAGAGTGGCCACTGCCTCATGCAGCTCCCCAAGCACTGATATATCTGAGAGCTGAGGAAGCTGTAAATAGGAATTGTGTCATCCACATCACCAGTTTAAGTCCAGCTCAGCAGACAGGTGCTTATTTAGTGGTGGGTTTAGGCCAGGCCCCAGAAAATGAGACATTGTCCACACCTGGGGTCACACCCATGCCTTGGCAGTCTCCTCTGGAAGGGAAAAGGTTCCCTTGAGGGACAGAGACCAAACTATTCTCTCATCCTGCAGCAAATGTCTGAGGCTGAGCCTGAAGGCACCAATGCAATGGAAATGATGTTCACATGGATTCCTTCTACTCCACAATGTTCTCCCAGGCAAAAGGGCTCCCAGTGCCTTCCCAGGGCCCAGTCCACGAGCAAATGCAGGCATGGAACCTAGGTAGAAATTTCACTGCCTAATACAACAAATTGTAGAGGCCACAGCTAACCCCGAGGCTCCCTCTAAGCATTTTTCCAAGGACACCACTTGATGGTATGGTCAGAGACCTTTACTGTCACAGTCACTGAACAAGTGACATTTCCATGGCCAGGAAAGACATATTAAATGGATTTCTAATACATCACTGATTACCTACTCATCTGTGTTCCATTTTGATATTTAATTGCTTTCCTTTTGGAATCTGATCAGGCTGGAGAGGAGCCCCAGCTGAGAAGAGCCTCAGCCCTGTCCATCCCTGGCTGTCTCTGTCCACTACTGCTTGTCCCTGGCTGTCCCTGTCCATCCCTGGCTGTCTCTGTCCACTCCTGCTTGTCCCTGGCTGTCCCTGTCCATCTCTGTCTATCCCAGTCCATCCCAGTCCATCCCAGGCTGTCCCAGGCTCTGCTCCAGGCCCAGCAATGGCCCCAGAGCCACAGGCAGGGGCTGAGCCCAGCAATTCCCGCTGCACAGGAGCAGAACTTCTGCCCTGAGCAGAGCCCAGACAGGGCTGGAGGCTCCTCCCTGGGATATTCCAGAGCCCTCTGGACACAGCCCTGTGCCCTGAGCTCTGGGATGGCCCTGCTGGAGCAGGGAGGTGGCACCAGTGACCCTCTGGGGTCCCTTTACCCTTTCTGTGATTCTGTACGATTCAAATACAAATCAAACCCCAAGCATTTTTACACTATCTGAGCAGCTCCAAAAGCTGATTATGGTATTAATTACCACCCCTGCCATTTGTCAGCCACTGCACCACATGGATCACTGCCTTGCCCCAGACAGAATACAAGTGTATCACAAGCTGAGGACTTTGTGCAGAAAAACTTTTAAGAAGGTTATCAAAGAGAAATGGTTGTCACAGGACACAGGTTCGTATTTCACTATAAGTTAGAACCTGCTAAGCAAAGAGCCAGAGACCATTTTTCAGCATGGGAGAAGATGAATGCAGTGTCTCAAAAATGCTTTTCAGTGTATTTAATTGCAGTGATAGTTATTCAGTGGTAAAGATTTTTTTTTCATTACTTTCTCAGATGGATATGTCAGACCGCAGTGCTTTCTGCTTGGCTTGGTGAAACATTCTGTATTTCCTTCAGTTTGTCCTGAATAACCTAAAAAGTACATGACCATGGATATAATCTCCAATCTGATTGGGGTCTCTGTTTTCCAGCTCATTATCAAATCAAACCAGATTCAGGATGTGATTTTAGACACCCTGCTATTGATCTTCAGTACCAGCCTGAAAAATTAGTTTTGACTATTTTTTTCATGGTTTTTGTAATTTTTCCTTGTTTCTTTCCTATCCATTTTTAATGGCTGACTGAATGTCACTTTCTCCTTTGACAATAAAACTTTTCAAGCTGGTTTTTTTAAAAAATAAACCCATTCTTTCAAATCTGCTTTTTTTGTGTGTGACTTAAAAAATGTGCTACAACAAAGACTTCCAATTTTCCTTTGGAAAATACATCCCACTTCATATGGCTGATGGAGGAGGTGTATTTATAATTTTGCTATTGTTTATTATTGTGACCAGTTAGGTGTTATTTTTGCCCTGCAGCAAGGCTTGGAGGTGCTTCCCAGCTCTGCTCTCATGTTTGTTTTTAGAAGTAAGTACAAAGACTGTCACTCTTAAGTTCCCCACTTGCCCTGAGTCCATACATTTGTGTTGTGAGCAGCTCAGGCACTTCATTCTTCAGGCCTTTCAAAACTCCTGGTTTAATACCATTAGGGGTGGGTAACTTGTGGCTATTTAATTTATCAGTTTGTTCCAGCACCTCGTCTGTTGATCCTGGCAACAGAAGCAAAATGCTTTAAGGGTGCCTCTAGAACAGATATCTAAAGAAAGTCACACACACATCCCAAAAACAAATCCTCCTTCCAGCAGCCAGAATTGGAGATTAGAGCCTGGTTCATGGATGTGAGCCACACCAAACCAAATGGGGGAACCAAATAACTCGGGTCTTTCTGCTGCCGAATGTATGGTACCACGTCAAGGCTCTTTATAATTAGCACAATCCGTAACAGATTTGTTTTTCCTCCCAAGCAGTAAACAGTCTCATGCTTTATTCAGCTGAGGTGGCTGCTGCTCTGCTCCCAGCTGTGAGTGTGTGTGCAGGCACACGTATCCCAGAGACTGAGCACAGTGTGCTACAGCTGAGACAAACCTGATCCACAGTGCAGATCCATGGAAGGGCAGAATCATTCACACTGGGAACGACCTCCAACATCATCAAGCCCAACCTGTCACTGATCCCCACCTTGGCAAACTGAGCACTGAGTGCCATGTCCAGGTGTTCCTTGGGTCTCCACCACCTCCCTGGGCAGCCCCTGCCAAGGCCTGAGCTCCCTTTCCATGGGCAAATTCCTGCTGCTGCCCACCCTGAGCCTGCCCTGGCCCAGCCTGAGGCCGTTCCCTCTGCTCCTGTCCCTGTTCCCTGCCAGCAGAGCCCGACCCCCCCGGCTGCCCCTCCTGCCAGGAGCTGTGCAGAGCCACAAGGGCCCCTGAGCCTCCTTTGCTCCAGCCTGAGCCCCTTCCCAGCTCCCTCAGCAATTCTCCAGCCCCTTCCCAGCTCCCTGCCCTGCCCTGGCCACGCTCCAGCCCCTCCAGGGCTCTCCTGCAGGAGCCACAACTGGACACAGCCCTGGAGGGGCCTCTCAGAGCCAGCACAGAGGGACAATCCCTGCCCTGCTCCTGCTGGACACACAATTCCTCACCCAGGCCAGGGGCCTCTTGCCCACCTGGGCAGCCCTGGGCTCGTGTCCAGCCCCTGTCTCCAGCACTCCCAGGTCCAAACCCTGTTCCAGAACTCTTGGTGACACAATCACCACCACTAAGCACCTGCACTCATTGACTGAACACCCAAGAGTGGGCTCAGTGCTGCTGGCCACGTCTGCCACTTCCTTGCCCCAAAACTGTGGCAATAAAAGCAAACTGAGGAACTGGCCAGGCCTGGACACCTCTGTTTACACAAAGCAGCCTGGAGACAGATGAAGCATGGAGGGATCTGACCTGGCAGCAGCCCCTCAGCCCTCTCCCCCCATCCCAGCATTATTAGGGCTGCAATGGGATCCATGTGTGACCACCCCACATGTGCACGGTGCTTCCTGCTCTCCCAGCCATGCCTGGGCTGGGTTGAAATGACAGCATTTTATTTATAAATCTGCTGCCAGAGGCCTGCAAAGGCTGAGCTAATTCTGGACACCTGCAAGGTCCATTCAGGGAGCAGCTAGTTGAGAAAAGAAGCAGGAAAAGCACCAGGAAGAGAGAAGAGCAGTGCCAGCCCTAAAGACGGGAGTGCTGGAAGCAAAGAGAGCTGCTCCCTGCATTTGCTTTGGAGCATGTTTTTTGAGACCAGACAAAAATTCCATTAAATGTGGGGTTTGTTTGAGCTGTATGAGTACACCCAATGTTGGGGGGGCTGCAGGTTCACACTGACCAGGTGTGACTGAGTGACCAAATCCCTGGCTCCACAAGAACGCTGGGATGTGGTTCTTTTCTGCCTTGAGCACATTAAACCAACCACAGCCAAAAACAAAGGTGGGGGAGGATCAAATCTGTGTTACAGCAAACCAGCAGAAATGGTTTCTCCAAAGCCTGCCTGGTAGATTTAATATGACTGGTTTTTGGAGGCTATCTATCATTTTCGTTTGGCATGAATATAAATCCAAAAATCCCTTGATCCCAAGAAGGCACTGAGAAGACTCAGTCAAGATTTCAGAAGCGATGTGCTCCTTAACTTGGAAAGTTGGCAAATGATTTAATTTTGTGAGCAAATTTGACAGTGCCGTAGGAATTTTCCAAAATCAAAGAGCCCTTTCATAGGCTTCCCTACCCAATACTCAATCCAGTGTCTAAGAATAACATTCAGCCCTCATTAATTAATGATATCAGTCCGAATAATGTCAGATTGCCTCAGAGGCCTTGCCGGGAGGGATGAATCACACTCGGCCAGCTCCAAGGCTCTGCCTCTGAGAGACTCCAGTGTGTGATGACAGAAAGCTCAGCCTGGAAAGCTCTCACCCACGGAGCCCCAGCAGCCCTCACCCCATCTGAGGTGTGTGGGGCACACTTGGAGATGTCACCTGGCTGCATCAGGAAGGAAAATATTATTTTCACCCTGGTTAATTGGTGCTGCACCTCCCCATGTACTTTGTGTGGCGAATGCAAGAAAGGACTGACTGCAAGGTCCACTCATTTTTGGAATTCCCAGCAGAGTCAAGATTGTGTCCAACAGCAAAATACTACTAAGAAATCTCTATCTGTGATTCTGGCTTTTACCAAAACTACGAACTAAGATTTCTCACAAGCCCCACTCAGCTGATCCTATTCCAACTTGGGAAAAGGCACACCAGCTGTCTCTGTAAATGCACAATTTTACTCAAGCCATGATTATGTATGAAAACACCCAGACTCTGCTTCCAGAGCTCTCTGTCCTAATATTGACATAAAATTGCCTCATTTCTATTGCAACATGATTGCATATCCATGATTGGATTTTTCATGTATCCACACTCCTGCACCAGCTGAAAGCAGACTCCGTATCAGCCATGAACGTGAAATTTGGTAATATTTCTGTATCACCATCTTTTCACATCAGCGTTGCATTCCTGGGCCTCATGAAAGATCTCCAGGCAAGAACAACCACATTGTTTAATGCATTCACATAAATATTTATCCACAGACATTCTCCCTTTCCCCTCACAATGGCCACGGCTGGCCAGGCACCAACCTCATCCTCGCTGTCCCATGGAACACCCTGGTCCTGCCACAGGGACCAGCCCAGGGCTGAGCCCAGCTCAACCTAAACACGAGCTCAGCAGAAAGGCACATGTGGGACCCCATCACAGAGGTGAAGTGTCAGGCAGACAAAGCTGGGACTTCTCTATTTTGTGTGCAGTGTTTGTTTATCTGCCGCACACGTCGTGCCCGGTAACACGAAGCCACCGGTTTCGGATTACAAATATACCATAAATGCCATAAGTGATTTATTTTTCTGCCGCGCCTGGGAAAGCAAATTTGGTGTTTTTCTCTAAAAAAATCTTAACTTGACGCTGATGTATTCTGATTGCCACTGCAAATAGAGATGTTTTTGTTATGCACAAGCACCGTTTTGATGTGATGGCCAAAGCTCTCAGAGGTTTTGATTCAGAGAGATGGAGCCTTGAGAAAGATCCATCAAATTTCGGGACCCCCGCCACAAACAATTTTCAGTTCAGTAGGACTGGTCTGAGAACAACTTTAATGTGCTTTTTACTCTGAGGCATGTTGGTTCTAAAAGCCACTGACAAGTTTCGCACACAAACATTTGTGTTTGAGGAGGTGCTGCCAAGCAAGCCTGTAAAAACCATTAAATCTAAAATTCGTTATTTCGCTAACGCATTCTGAAAAATCACACCGAGCATTTTGAAAAACCTGGAGACATTAATTTCACCCCTGAAATGTGATTTCTTTGAAAATCCTTTTTTTTCCTCCGTAGTCCCTGCCATAGGATCCACCCCAACATCTGGAGAGCAGAATCCAGGCTGACAGACTAATGCACATGTGGAGCAGTGTGTCTGCTCCTTTGCTGCTTCTCAGGACAGACACATTGTCTCCCCCTCTCATTCTGCCTGTCCCCTCCTTTTCTTTTCCTTCTTTTTTTTTCCTCCCCCCCTTCCTTTAATAAGACTCCACATGTCTTGCAGCTCTCTGCCACGAATGTGACCAGGATGTGATATTGCCTTGCACCAACACACAACGTCTGGCTTAGGTGATACCAAGTTACTGCCCTGGCTTTGAATGCCTGCAAGGTTATTAACCAGCACATCTGGCTCTCTCCCTAGGAGGGTGAGTTCTGCAGTGCCCCAGGAATTTCTTTCATACACCACTTTTATTAGTTTTTCAAAAGAATACGGATTACCACTGGAAGGGAAGACTTAGGTCGTTTGCAAACATATTGGTCGCCAACCTGCTTGCCATGTTTGCAAAGCAACAATAACCAAAACTCGGTTATTTGGTTTTCAGAAGTAATCTTCCTTTGTTTTAGCACATTCTTATTGATTTTGGTCTGCATTAATGAAAAAATGGCTGGTGATTTGTGATAGATAGGATTTTAAATGAAAATGACATTACAGAAAGCCACAAGGATAACTTAGTTTGGAAATACAACCCCCCAAAACATTAATTTCTAATCCTATTTTTCCTGCAGACCTCACGGCATGATCACAGAAAGGAAAGAGAAATGTGTTTCAGGCTTAATCAAAAGAGAGAAGTGCACGTGTAGCTCTAGAGAGCAAATTTATCTCCTTTGCCCACACATGGAAGTTGCGCGGGACGTGAAGTTTGAATCCACAAGTGATATTACTGTAATTTCCCATCTGGACATCCCTCTTTCAGTAATGCCAGAGAGGCCTTTTCTGGTTTCATTTATATCACTTCCGAGGCAGTTTAAGACAAATGGGAGAACTTTGGAAAAAAAAAAATCCATGTGGGGTTGTTACAGAGGGAGCTCCCCAGGGTTTTCCTTCTACCTGCCCAGCAAAGTTCAACTTTCTTGGCCAAAGCTCTTCTGAAAAAAACCTTGGGAAACACCTGCCCAGCTCCCTGCCCGCCTCCTAACCCACCTGGAACTCCACCTTCCCAGGAGGAACCTACACCACCTGCCACTGCTGAGCTCAGCTCAAGTGCAATATTCTCCACGCAGAGCTACACAAGTCCAGAAAAAGAACTGAGCAACTCTAAAAAAAAATCCCATTTCTCTGGGCTTGCTAATTAATCTCCTTTTGAAGCCACGTGAGGCCGGATTTTCAGAAGCTCTTGGCAGTCAGCAGCTCCCATTGTTCCAAGTGGGAGTTGTTTGGCACTCCCAGCTTCTGAAGGGCTGCTCCTTCATGTAGGTGTTTAAATGGGAGCTCTGCTCTCCACTAACCTTTTGCAATTGCTTTTGGCCACGCTGATCTTCCATAAATATCCCATTGCAAAGAGCAGTGCAAGCACTCACAGAAAAGTCTATTTTAAAACTAAGCATGAATAGTCCATACTCCTCCAGCCAGAGAAAAGAAACAACGTTCTGTGATTTCCCCAACCAAGGGAGACAGCCAGGCAAAAAGTTCACAAACTCCAGTAAATTCATACAATGAAAACAAAACAAAGACTCCTAATTATGCAAATGAAACAGTGAAATGTTTTCAAGAATGTCACAGCCTTACGTGGGGATTTCTGCCAAGCAGAGCAAGAATTTAAATCTATCAGATACAATCTTGATTTCTTTAGATTAATATCCGAACAAAAGAGCTGCCTGGTTGTAACTCTAACCGTAAGTTCTAGTATCAGATAAATTACAGCCAACAGAACACAAAGATCTTCTCACCTCCTCAGGTCTGAATCTTCTGAAAAGCCCACCTTGGCAGCCTTAGACTTGGCATTATTCAGTCAGCTCCAGCCTTCAAAAGAACCACAACTCTTTTGGTCCACTAAGGCTCATGGAAATCCTTACAGGGTTTTTTGTTGCGCCTGCCTATAAATTGCATTGTCTTCTTAAGGCTTCCTGTCCTGCAAACAGAGGCACCAGCACCGAGATTCAACTGAGATTGTTTTCCCCCTCTTCTGCTGCTTTTATTTAACACCAAAAA